>JAQQPU010005496.1:11884-46947 GCA_029168905.1 Artemia sp. Kazakhstan ARC1039
ATGTATATGTATATATATACTCAGAATAGAATTACGTTGTGTCAAAGCAATGTTAAAACTTAGGATCTGTTATAAACCCATGTTATGCACAAAGTTATGTAAAAATCCCTTGTCCAAGGGAAAAGCACTTCATTTGAGATAAAAATTAAAGTTGTAAAATACAAATTTTAAGTTGAGAGCCATTGAAAATAGACTCCGTTGAAGATAACAAGCCTTAATTTGAGGCATTATTTTATTATGAGAAACTTTCTAGTATTTTTAATCTTGATGATGTAACGTCGGTAAACCACCTTTTTTACAGCATACGTAGAGGTTTTCTAGATTCTTTGAATTTTTGTTTGTTTTTAGCCTAAAGGGTATTTTGGTGCCTCGTGTGTACTCTTCGCTCCTCAAGTTTAAATAGTGTACTAATAGGAATCTTATAATTAAACTTTGCTTTTGTTTTGTTTTTTTTTTCTTTTATTTACCTGCTTTACAGTTAAAAAATCCTCTTTTTTCTATAAAGTTGAAAGCCACTTTATGCAAGAAACCTGATGTATCGGAGTTTTTTTCTCTCTCTCTCTCTCTCTCTGTCTCTGTCTCTCTCTCTCTCTCTCTCCCTCCCTCCCTCTCCCTCGCTCTCTTTATCTTTCTTTTTTCTCAGTCTCTCTTACAAAAATTTGTAATGCCACTTTCTTTCAGTCTTATCGTCAGATTCTTGAAATTGACCCTGGGAACGTTCAAGGATTGCATAATCTTTGTGTTGTACATGTTGAGCGTGGTCACCTACAACAGGCTGAGAAGTGCCTTGAGAAAGCGAAAAATCTTGCCCCCAATGAGGAATATATTACAAGGCATTTGGCAATTGTCAGAGAAAGGATAGCAACGCAACGAAAAACACAATCTGGCCACTGAACTGTTGCCTATTTTTGATAACAAATTCTTAAATCTCAGTGTACCGAGCTTTTATTTTATGTCTTAGAGCTTTGTATGTCTAATGATAGCGCTCTCTCGCTTAGCCTGCTACTAAAGTATTTTTAATATACGGACTTTATATATATAAGTACACTCAGTAGTGTAATCCCGTTTCTGATTTCTTCTATTGTTCTCTGACTAAAACCATGGCTTTTCCTGCATACATTTTCTTCAGTCTTGAAAATTTCGGGTGTAATTGTTTTCTTTTTTTGTAAAATTTAATGGATATGTTTTTTGTTTTTCTAGCTAGCCAAGAGAGAGAGTGACATATGTGCCATATTATTCCGTTCGCAATGCATACAAATTGATATTTTATAGTTTTGGTGAAAGGTTTATTTTTTTTCATTTGTGTTTGTGCTTTATCGAATCTTGCACTTATAATCTTACAATGGTGCAGTAAAAAAGCTTTAGAATACCTTTTAGAAAATATTATGGATATTAAATAAATTCAGTAAATTTCGAATTATTTTCCAAATTTTTGTCAGCTAATCTAACCTTTTTATCAAAATTAAACCCCCCTGAATCCTAAATTGAATCCGTTCTGCCATAGTTTGTTTAGCTGAATGTAGATAAATAGCCTACCATGGTAGCTGTTACTATAATGTTTCAGTTTTGGAAGGAAACATTTCCTGAACTGTTAACATGAATTTGATTTAGAAATGATAATATGGTTGTTTTGGAAACAGAATTTTAATTATGTTTGCCAGGAATTCAAGAAATAAAGACCTCTTTCACAAGACAGCGGGAATAACCCGAATTTCATGGAATTCTGTCTTTTCATTCTTAATAAAAATTCAGTGTTGTTTCTGCAGTGACAGACAGAAACGCAGCTAAATTAATTGTAATTGAGGTTTTTCACATTTTTAAAAATACATTTTCATTTTGAATCAATTTTCTTTAAGGCATAAATGTAACAATCGAAAACACTCCTGCTTTGATTTCTGTCACATCCTGTTTGGAAATTATTATCTATACTATTTTTTCAAAACTTTTCATAGGTTATATTTGTTGCTTGTGTGTGCGTGGGGAGGAAAGGGGCTTATTAGCAAATAAATCTCAAAAGTTGAATTGCCATGCAGACATTGTTAATCAGCTACCGGTTTTTATTTCCTTTTATTTTTAAGCTGTTGATTTACGAAAGGGTAATCAATGATTTGTGAAAAACGCTTGGGAAAAGATTTGAAATATATAACATAATCATAGGTGTGAGAATAGCCAATTTTAGCAGCTTTCAAACAAAGTATAATTGAATGAATGCATAGATTTCAAATCACCTCCCCATTTTAAGATATTTAGTTATTCACCAGCTATTGATGTGAATAGACGATTCTCAAAATGATATGTAATGCCGCAGAAAACAGCTGAAATATAGGCAAATTTTCGAAATTCTGAAATGTAAAAAAAATTAGGAAGAAACAAAATAACAGAGATTCTGCAAAAGGTTTAAGTGCAAGATTAAAATGGCCCATGCACTAACACTATTACTGCCCGTAAAATAAGCCAATATTTTTAGCCT
Source organism: Artemia sp. Kazakhstan ARC1039 (assembly GCA_029168905.1). Classification (NCBI taxonomy): domain Eukaryota; kingdom Metazoa; phylum Arthropoda; class Branchiopoda; order Anostraca; family Artemiidae; genus Artemia; species Artemia sp. Kazakhstan ARC1039. The sequence continues at coordinate 14,355 of JAQQPU010005496.1, forward strand.
ATAATGTCCAAGTGCTCAGTTTTGCGTCTTCTTTTTTTTAACCTATACCAAATCCATACCAAGGATTTCTCTGGGAAATTTCAAATTATGACCATTGTGACAACAACCAGAAGCGTTGTTGCACCAAGTTTCTTATCAGTGTCAAAGTTCTTTTCTCGTTTTTTTTTTTAGAATTTATCGTGAAACAATTTAATTCAAAACATAAAGAGTAAGCAGGGGTGCCACGAGGGGGGCGGGGAGGGGCGCGCCGGCCCTCTAACGGTTTTGGCTTTTGGTAAAATTTACCAAGATCGCCCCCACAATGAAATGAGTCTCGGGACGCCCCTGAGGGCAAGTATCATTTATTTGCAGAATTATTGGCAATAATATTGCTAATGCAAGGGTCACTTAATGCCGGGGGAAAGTTATAAACTTTTCCTTTATTATATGAGCTTAAGTGTGTATTTTATCTTTTCTTTTCTTCCTTGTTTATAGGTGCCTTATACTGTTGAATGTCTATGGATAGGTTTTCACTGCCTTTTTTCTTTGGTTCATATCAATCTTAATATTGTTGGTAATTGAAACTTCCTAAGTATTCTTTTTTCTTTCTTTCTTCCTCTTCTTCCATAGCTGTACCTATATATATGCCTTAGGTTTCAACTTAAAAGTTCACCTGGCCCTTTTAATATGACTTGTAAATATTATTTTTCGACAGGTTGGCCTAAGATGCACTTAACTCGGCCTAAACAGTTTTTGAACTACCTCTTCAAAAATTAAAATTCCTCCTCTAGCATTGCAGCCCACCCTGGTAATCAGAAGATTTCTGAAGGAGTTTTTGGAAAATGTGTCTCACTTCTGTTATGAAAAGCATTGCGTAATACTAGAACTTTTCGCTAAGGTTTCGTGATTGCACAGTCAAACTGAAATTTTCCGTACCCTAACAATCTCTTACTGAAGAGTAGAAGAATCCATGCTTTCAGTTAGCAATGTCTAATTAAATAACCGTAGTTTATTGATTTTAGTTGATTAATCAACTAAAACTAATGGTCTTAAAGAATCTAATAAATGAGAACATAGATGCTTTGAAGTCAACGTTTCGCTAATTTTGGGACCCTTAGGCATGAAAGGTATATCTCCATTTTATTAGTAAAGACAAAACTAAGAAAAAATCATATGACGCAATTGTTGCATGGATTAATTTTCTTGTTAATATTGGTGCCGTCAATTTATTTTCCAAGAACAAATCAAGTTCACTTCTAAAAAAAGGGCTTAGTACTCAATGAAAATTTTTTATTTTTACGTTATTAAGTTTCAGTTTATTGAAATTTTCATGGGAACAGTGAAAAGTTTGGAATCAACTGATTAATTTGATGCTAAATTTAAGGAACAAATTTTTTAAGTGAAATTCATTTAGATTGACAGTTATTATGTCTGCATAACTAGCTTTAAGTTAACTTTGTATAGTTAAATATCGCATAATTATGTCTTTTAATGGTCTTCATCGTGATTTTTTTTTTTTTTTTTTGCATCACTATGATGCATAGTCCCTAAATTGTATTACATTTAGCCCAATTCTTGCAGTAACAGTAGAACAAGACAAAATTGCCAATTTGAATGAAGGCCTGATTAAATTTGTTTATTAAAAGGCAGGCGAAACGAACAATAAACCGTTTTTACACTTTTGGCAACACAATGGTTTTAGAGAATCCAATGAACTCCATAGAGGTGGAATTGACCAACCAATGCAATTTTTGCTTTGAAGTTTTGCCGTATAATCTTGGAAGTTAAATTTGGAATATATATTCATATGGTTTTGGGAGATCATCAGGAATCTATAGGGTCTGGACCAGGACATGGATCTATAGCAAAATCTTGGGGGGGGGGGGGGGGGGGGGGGTAATTTGACAAGGTTGCCAATAATTGACCAAATTGACATTACTTTTAAAAAAAGAGTGAAAAACAGGAAAAAACTAGGAATGAGGGTTCCAGAAGAATATGGGGGAGGGGGGCGCTCCCCCCTTTATCCGCCACTGCTCTGTGCCCATGTTAAATAGGGCGCTAATAGCAGCAATTGTTTGGGATATAGGAAACCCTTTTAGTGAAGACTGGTGGAGGGTAGGTTTGGGTCTAAAAAGAGAAAAAAGGTTAAAATTTTCTCCCTTTTGTTTTTTTGTGTACTTTAATTTTCTTATTCTTAGATTTTCAGAAAATTTATAAAATAGTGATAATCTTTATTTTTATTTCGTTGTATTTTTAAACTTTGATCTATGGTATAAGGGTACTATTTACTACAGTGTATTTGTATCTATACTTTTATATTATTTGAGGATATAGGAAAGGTTTTAGAGGAAACTTCCCTAATAAAATAAATGCTGTCTACCGTGAAAAAAAAAGAAGTTTAATAACAGTCCTCCTAAGATAAACTCGAGTATCATCCCTCCATATCGAAATTCATTTTTCTTGTCGGATGCATTTTTCATGTCGAATTTTTTTTCTTTTTTTGAAATTCCATTTCTCGTTTTTGTGCTTTTTGTCTGGATCTCGCCCTTAAGTTCTATATTCATTTACATAATGAGTTTTAAAATAATTTGATTGTGGATCAGTTTTTATGTTGGAACAATTCATTCCCTTACCTCCACTTTCTTGTTTCGATACAAATTCGTAAATTGAATCATGACAGCGATGAACAGGAAGTATCATTTTGCGATTTTGTATTATAGCACTAAATTTTTTTGTATTTTTCAGTCCCATCCATGACCAATTTAATCTACTCTATTAATGACGTTTGAATTCAAACAAAAGACAAATTATTATATTGGGAAACAACAAGCTCTTTACTATTTCACGTGATGTTCCAAATTCCTTTAAATCCGTTCTTATGATGGCTCATTTCCACTCATTCAGGGACAAATTGTTTTTTATTTAGTGCCAGAATGGCCAAAAACACGATTTTCGACAATCTATCCATAAAACGTGGCCTAGCCGTATTTAGATTTTTAAAAATAGTCCTAGAAAGTGAGGTCGAAACACATTTTTCGTACAGCTTATATTTTCGGTACAAAGGGCTTATCAAGACATGGCTAATTGTAGATAAAAGCCAAGACAGATAGTCTAAGTAAATGAGAGGCAAATCTGGGATAAGCCCTTTTTAGTATTCAACACATTGGTCCCAAAATGATGGGGTAGCTCACGTGTTTTTACAAAGCTATTTTGTTAATAGAAACTGATAAAGATTCTTTTAGTGTATTTTTATCCACTGGCTGTATTTGAAGACACAGATTTACCTATTACAAGATAGGGTTGAAATGACCATTATTTTAGATGGTAGGATATGCCATGACTTGAAAAAAAGTTTCTCTAGCTCCAAAGATTATCTTCTCGTAATTTATTATTATAAATTGGCCTATAAAAGAACCGCATCACCTAGGCTCTTGATTTTTGAAAATTTTTTCTCATTTAAATTCTAAGTAAAAAAAAACTGTATCTGCAAAAATCTAAAAGTTCCAAGGGCAGTGAAAGAAAATCTGCTTATTTGAATTGTTTAAGTGGAAAATCACAGCGGAAGTTAAATTTTTAATAAAAAGACTGCCGTTTGCAGTTATGCAGTTTTTGCTATTAATAGATGTCAAATTAAAAAGGAAACGCGGATGCAAAAAAATAAGCTAAAAATGGTGCTTCGCAATTTTGAAGTTACCAAAACAAAAATCTTAGAAAATCATAGCTTCCAGATATGAAATGACCTAAGAAGGGTCTATTTGGCAAAAAAAAGAAACGTTTTCATTTTGGTACTTTTGGAAATCATATTGCCATTCTCTTGCAAAATTAAGAAAAATATGAGAAACTCCATATTGTTTTTTTTTTTCCACAGTTATAGGCTGAACACGATATAATTCGGAAAGTTGGCATTTAGAGGTTTTAAGATTTTGCGAAGTGAAGCAGCGAGAGTGCTAGCACATTATATTGTGTACTTAGCCCAAAACTCTAAAAATGTACATAATGTGGTCTAATTCTAGGTGACTGAATTAGTATGTTTTTTTTTCAGTGTTGTGCCTTTTTAAATAGTCCTATGATAGAAGAAAAAGTCCGTTGCTAGCTATTGGCAGAAAGATTATTTTTCTAATATTACTTGCTAGTATTATGGAAGAACGACTAAATTATTTACTCGGTTTTACTGTGGATACATTCTAATTTTGTTATACTGTGATAACTTTAGTGTTTTCAAAATTAAATTGTGTAACAAATCTATTTTTGTTCTTGTTAGTACCATATTAAGAGTTTTTCGTTGCTAGATTTGTGAAATTTTGTTAAACAGTGCACCAATGAAAAGCTTGGAGCATATTGAGGCAAGTTTAACACAGGAAATACCATGAATACTCGTATATATTGTAAAATGATAAGTCAAAAGAATAGGATGCGCTGGTTGTTAAAGTATTTGCGAAAGCACATCTCGATTTGTTTCTAAAACATATTCCTGTACTAACCTATTACCACATTGGTGTCGCTTTGTTTCTTTTTTGATGGCATTGACAGTCATTAGCAACCGGCACCAAGTACTGAGTCTGTTCCACATATTGTTTTCTGTAACTCGTCCATCAATCCCACATCAACTTCTGCTATGTCGTCTAAATCTCATATTAGCCGATAATCGGCGTCTAGCTGGGTAAAATATACGGAGTTTTAGCGAGGAATACGCATATTTCACATATGGCACTGATTTATCGGTTGATGAAGACCAAAAATTATCAAGGAACGATCAGAAAAATAGAGATACGTCATTGCCAAGATAACACCTGAACATTTTTTTTCTGTCGACCATTTTTGCTGACGGGAGGAGGGTTCCCGTATTAGAAATCATGAGGAAGGTGGCCTTCACTCAGGCACACCATATGACCCCAATAACGTCATCGTCTGTTTGCAGTTTCGGCGGCTAGGAATGGTTGTTTAGTCTTAAAACGAATAAAGGTATTGGTAGTCTTATTATTCTAATGGGTGTCAGAAATATGTGTAAAACAGTTGTTTTCAAACCTCTGGATTTGCTTTTTGAGTTTTTTAGTTTGTGCCCGATTTCAAGTCAGCGCAACAGCACGGAAGAACTTGCTACTGAAAAGCTGGAACCTGAGTTTCAGGGCATTTGTTCCAGAAACGTAGAAGTGATTACTGCTGGGTCCACATGCGTACTAAAATTATTTCTATTCTAGCTGTCTAAATGTCTTAAGGAGCATAGAAAAGGCAGTGGGAGAACACGGAATCAAATGGGGAAGAAAAACTTTCCTAGACTTAGATTATGCTGATGATTTAATTATCGTAGAGGAAAGTGTGAGTAAAACGAATGAACTTATAGAGGTTTGCGAGTTCAGGGTGCTAGAATAGGTTTGAAAATTAATATTAAGAAGACGAAGTCGCTAAGGATAGGAATAAGTGAAAATCCAAAGGTGACGTTGGGTAACGAAAAGATTTATCAGGTGGACAGTTTCACTTACCTTGGTAGTATTATTAGTAAAGTCGGTGGGAGCAGTGAAGATGTTAAAAGTAGAATAGCCAAGGCTCAGGGTGTTTTTTCACAGTTGAAAGAAATTTGGAAGAATAGGAAGATAAGCCTGCAAACCATGATTGGAATATTTAAAGCTACAATGATGACAGTGGTCAAATATGGTTCTGAAGCATGGATGCTCCGAAAAACAGATGAAGATTTGCTAGATGTTTTCCAGAAAAATGGCCTACGGATTGTTCTTGGCACCCGGTTGACTCACCGTATTTCAAACAGTAGACTGTGTGAAAAGTGCTGTTCAATCCCCCTTTCTAGGGCTATAATGAGAGAAGGTTGAGATGATTTGGTCAAGTTCTGCAGATGAAGGATGACACATTGCCGAAGACTGTCCTTTTCGACCAAACGTTAAGGGCTAAACGGAAAGCAGATCGTCCGCTGTTGGGTGGGAGGATTTCATAAAGAAAGATTTAAGGGAAATAGGAACTTCCTGGGAGGCTGTAAAGAGGGTGGCTTTGAATAGATAGCCTCAGGCAGCTTGGTGCTGTGATGAGTTGTTAGTAGTATTTGTAGTAGCTGTTTAAATTTAACCTAATTCTATTCTAAAATAGAAATTAAATTACTGGGATAGAAAAATTATAATTTTAGAATAGAAATGTGACAATTTTTTTTAGTTCAACTTGCCGAACGCTGCTATATAATCATGAGAAAATACACAGTTGGCAAGGTCTCTGGTCTATTCAAACTGAATATACTAAATTTTATTTAATTCAGCAATATTATGTCCATTTTATTCATTTTAACAATCACCGTAATTGAACAAAATGAGAATAAATCAAAGTCTACACTTTCATTGTACCATATTTTTGGACCATTGGAAAAAGTTCTGCAAAGAGTTTAGCAAATGCCGGTGCGTTAAATTGAAGTTTTGAGACAGCCCACGTTCAACAGTTAAACGACAACCTTTTGGAATTTGAAGTGGTTTAGCTTTGAGCCTTGGATTCAGCCTTTGAAAAGCATTGTTTCAGCTTTCTGGATTGTTCTTACGCAAAAATTTCGTTAACCATGAGACACCGTGCTTCTTTCTGACAGCATTAATTCTCAAATCTTATCTGAATATTGACACATTGACCGGTTTGCTTAGTAAAAATATAATGTTTGCCAAAAATAAGGTTACAATCTATTTAACTAATTGTCTAGAATTTGGAAACTTGTCCATCATTTACCACTTCTTACTTTTCTTTTTCCCGTGCTTTGACGCTTTTGTATATAAATGATATTTGTGTGTCTATATATACGCCAACGCTATCTATAAGGATCTTAAGTGAATTAGACAGTTGGATCGATAGACAGCTTTGATAAAAGTTTATTCTAAAACAAGCTACAGGACCATGACAACAAACAAAATAATACAATAATCATGACGTTTAAGTCAAAAATGAACATTTCAACAACACATACAAGTAATGAAAAAACAAAAAAAAACACTGGATCTATAATGCTAGCACCAGTACCACTTTTAACCACTCACTGCAGCACCATGCTGCATGAGGCCAACACAGCTGCGTACGCTCCTACTCCATCCTAATCTATTTAAAGCCTTTATCTTTCAACTCTCACAGGAAGTTCCCATTTCTCTTATATATTTCCCAACGACATCCTTCCACCCCAATCGGGGGCAACCTGCTTTTCGTTGGGCACTAGACGGATGCCCGAAAAGGACGATCTTGGGTAATATATCATCCTTTATACGCAGATTGTCTCCTAGCAATCTCTGTCTTTCTGTCATTATAGAACTTGAAAGCGGGATGGACCCACATTTTTCGTACGGCCCACTGTTTGAGATACGGTCAGTCAGTCCGGTATCCTAAACAAATCGTAGGCAATTTCTCTGGGTAGCATCTAGCAAATCCTCTGGTTTTTTAGAGCGCCCATGCTTTAGAATCATACCTTACCACTGAAATCACTGGAGCTTCCAATATTCTAATCTTGGTACGCAGATTTATAACATTTTCAATATACCCACCGTCAATATACCGCAATAATACCTAGCTAAATGATGCTATCCACTTGATCGATCGTCTCGTTACCCAAAATCACCTCTTCACCTTCACTTATTTCTAGTCATTGCGACTTAGTGTTCTTAACATTAATTTTCAAATTAATGTTAAGCACATTGAACTCTTGCACCCTGAACTCGCAAAACCTCTAAAAATGCATTCATTTTGCTAACATTTTCATCTAGGATTCTTAAATCATCACCATAATCTAAGTCTAGGAAAGTTTTACTTCCCCAGTGGATTCTGTGTTCTCTCATTACCTTTTCTGTGCTCCTCAGTACAAAATCCATTAAAATGATCCATATAAATGGGGATAGGACGCAACCTATAGTTTCCAATGTGATGCATAGCTACGCTGAGAAGTCTTTCCAGCTGCCTAGTAGTGTCATAAAATGCACTCCCAACCACACTTTACAGCCCTCCACCATGCTTCCATTACCAAAAGATATTATCCCTTCAATCTTCCGCTGCACTCGCAGATCAAATGGAGCACACTTTCCTCTGCGCATCCCGGCATTCAGCATGACTGTGTACCCCCAAGTCTTTTAGAGGTACATAGGCATAACATTGTAATAAATAGGTTTTCATAAAAATAAAAGATTATCCGTAAGTCCCTTTGATTCGACAATAAATATTCAAAGAATCTGCTACTTCTCACTTTTGTTTGCCAGGCATAAATCTATTTACACCTCATAATATTTTGACATTTGAAACGCAACCAATCTTTATGGTCAAAAGTTTATCCTAGTTGGAAATTTCCGCTTGTCCATAGTTCTCTAAAATTTTCATAATTTGGTTAGCCTTAGAATACGCAGCTAAACCTCTAGATATGATGGTTTTAACAGCCTTTTTATGGTAGCCTAATAATTTTTTTTTTTAGACCTTACTTCTCAAAAGGAATAATCCTGAGTATTCCTTAGTTAGTAAGCTATTTACTAACGCTAACCAATAAAAATTTCTCAAATGCCCTAGCTGCAACTGTTCCAACTTTGTAGCCTTTTCCGATCCTTCTAATTCTGTTTTGATGGCTCAATGGAATGTTTCCAGACAATAGTGTAATTTTTACTAACGTATCATGTACCTTGCAAGATTATCATCTTCCAATTTCTGTGATGGCAACTAGAATCCTAGACACGATTACCACCCCTAGTTATTTATTAATATTTCTAGTGATTTTTTATATTGCCTAAACAAGAAAATCCCTAAATTTGCACATAAATCACTAGATTATTGAAGAAAATCACTAAATCAACCAGAAAATTATTAAAAATCTGGAGGTTTTTTGCCACTGGGTGGTAACCCTACCCCTAGAGCCTTTGGCCATTTCCATTCAAGACTGTCTTATAATTTAACAGAAAAGCTTGTTTTGAGCTAAATTTAAATCCCGCTAATTGAAACGAGTTGAAAAACCTTCATAATGAAGTTGTATCTACGCCCCTGCTCTTCATACTTTGGTATCAATTGACATCGTTTTTTGGCTTAATCATAGGAGGGGGTTGGGGTCGAGAAATATTGGTCAATCAATCAATCAATCATTTTATTAATACTAAACTCTATTACAAACGTAAAGAAAAATTATTTGGCCCAAGAAGCTTGGCTTAGTAGGTAATATATTTAAATTTATTCCACATGTAAAACTTTTTCCACAAAACAAGTTTTTAAAAGAATAGAAGAGCTTCGTTAAAGCAACAATGAGTAGAAATAAAGTCAAATAATCTTCCAAGAATAAAACCACCACAAATCACCGTCAATAAATAAATGAAACCCAAACCGAACAGAAATTACAATAAATAGCCGATTCAACCTCAAAACGAGCAAAAATTAACATGAATAGGGCTAACAACCCCCATGCCTTCTCAAGACCAGAGCATAATTTGTACTTAACTGAAAAAAAAATCAAATGACCGTAGGTTGTCAGTTTAATATACATAAACTGATATTCACCCCTTAAGGTTTTATTAATTTTTTATTTATTAAAGTAAAAGAATGAAAACATTTGAAATGTATTTTGTTTTCAGAAAAGTGCAAATTATGTTCTGGTCTTAAGAAGGTATGGGGTCTGTCAGCCATGTTCATGTTAATTTTTGCTCGTTTTGAGTTTGACTCGGTTATTTATTGTAATTCATGTTCGTTTTGGGTTTCATTTATGTATTATTGTAGCAGTTTTATGCTTGGAAGAATATTTTAATTTATTTCTGCTCATTTTTGGTCTAATGGAGCTCTTTACTTTTCTTTGAAGCATTTGTTTAAATTAATTTCTGTTCATTTTTTATTGACATAGTCTTTTTCGTGGGAAAAAAATATTTTCCAAATTTTTCGTCTTAATACCCTTAGTTATAGTAGCAGCAGTAGTAGCAGTAGCAATAGAATTAATAGTAGTGGTCTTAGCCCTAGTGGCAGTAGTAGCAGTAACATTAGGATGCAAATATTTTCTTTTGGTTAGTTCAACATCCCCCACAACCAGCCCTATTAGTTTCAACTTCACACATCAAACTATTCCTAAGATATTGCTGTTGCACCCTTTTGACAAATTGCGTACAGATGGCGTGTTATGATTAATTTCACGTCCCTCCCCCCAAAATTCCTTATAAATTTCACCATCATACCCTTAGGCATAGTTGTAATAGTAATCAGAGTAGTAGTATTCGTATTACTAGTTGTAGCATTAATACTAAAAGCGGTAGTACTAGTAGCAGCAGTAGTAATAATGTCTTGCCTTTATAAGTAGCTAGTTGAAATACTACTACTATTTCAACTACTACAAGTAGTAGTAGTAGTAGTAGTAGTAAATATAGCAGTGATAGTAGTATTATTAGTAGCATGCACATATTGCCTTTGGGTCAGATGTTCTTCCCGTTTTAGCATTCTCTGAAAGTTCCAACTTAATGCTCCAATCAATTCTTGAGATACGCTCTTTTGACAATGTACATTCACATAGCGTCTTTTTATTTAGTTCATATTTTCCCTCAATATTGTAAATGGAGTAGTGTGGTGCTAGTAGTAGTAGTGGTAGCATGCAAATATTGCTTTTTTGATCATCTTCTTTATTATTTCCTGAAAGTTCCAGATTAATATATCCAGTCATTCCTGAGTTAGGCCCTTTTGACAATCCGTATACACATAACGGGTTTGGATTTAGTTCAACGCTCCCCTCAACTCTGGAAGGCTCACCTGAATTCCCGTTGTCTTTTCAGAAAGTAAAGTTCAAAAATACACAGCCTTCTCAATAATAAATACTATATATAAACAATGAACGAATTTTCTAACTTACTTGCCCTTAGGACTGTGGGAAGGTTGACATCACCAAAGACATAATTACTGGACCTTTCAACAATGATGAACGAAACAACTCTTTTAAAATTTTGATTGAATGTGCTTTGGGGAACAATAGGCTTATGGGTACGGATTGGTTGCGCTCCATTCGCTTTTGATTATTAAAAAGGGCACTAGAAATTCTGACTTACAATCAAATGGGCGCCATCCGATCAGAAGTTTATGCAACCACCCGTTCCATAAAAATATCATATGCCCTGGGGCATAAGTTACAACCTGGGGTCTGGGGCTTGTGTTCACCCTGAAAGCATTGTTATATGGTCTTTGGAGTATTGTAAACAAAATGGCTATCTCACAATTTTGATCGGATGCGTTTGGAAAAAAGAGGGTGTCAAGGAGGGCTAATTGCCCTCTTTCACTTTTGACTCTTGAAAGGGAACTAGAACTTTAAATTTCTAATCAAATGAGCCTCCTCAAAAGCTGACACAACCACCCGTTCCATAAAAATCTTATGTGCTCCCGGGGCATAACTTACAACCCTTGCCCTCAGACTCTGGTGGGGGCGTGTGAACCCCAAAGGCCTTGTTATGTGATCTTTGGACTGTTTTGAACAAATGACTATCTCAAAATTTTTATTGGATGCATTTGGATAAAACAGGACGAAAGGGGGGGGGGGTAAGTGCCCTCCGATCACTTTGTGACTCTTAAAAAGGGCACTAGAACTTCTTATTTAAAATCCAATGAGCCCCGTCCAAACTTTATACGACCACCCTTTCCGTAAAGACCTTATATGCCCCCGTGGCATAACTTACAACCCTTGCCCTGAAAGCAGTGAGTGATTGTCATCCTTAGGGACATAATGACTGGATCGTTTACCTACGCTGAACGAAATGACGATCTCAAAATTTGGATTAGATGTGTTCGGGGAAATGATGGGCGTTAGGGGGGGGCTCGATGCTCTCCAATCACTTTTGAATATTAAAAAGGGCACTAGAACTCTCATTTTCCAGTCGAATTAGTCCCTTTTGAAGTTTCTACGACAACTTCTATACGAAGTGCCCAGGTCTCAAAAAAAGAAGAAAAATAAATAATACATTGTGCCAACATTGTTCTTTACTTAGGCAGCCCTATTGTGCTGCCTATGATTATCATCTATCGCAAAACACGTTATACAATGCAAATGAATAAATGACTGCATACACGGGAAATAAACAAATAAATGAATTCATAATAAATAATAGAAACTAAACTTAAATAAATACAAAAAATAGCATGTCATTTTTAAATCATGTACAAACTTTTAACTATACACGACGCACTAGCAGAGGATACCAAGGAAAGTTCATTTTCTTTATGTATCGTTTTTCATTTAATGAAGCCACAGCTACCTCAGGGTCGCTTGTTCGAAGCTCTGAACTATTTCCTGAATTGTTGTGAAGATGGTTGTATGCACAGTACCACTTCGACGTTATATATGTCTTATAAGAAGCTGATGCTTCTGAGAAAGAGTTGAACCAATTGGAAGGCGCAGATAAGTGCATTTGCCTTTGAGATTTGTAAAAACTCCATAAGGCCCTTGAATAGTTCAACTGATGCTAATGATATCATCGAAGCGTGAAACGAGAGAAGTGTTAGTGTCGTTTGGAATACAAAAAAACGGAAAATGTTCTCGGGGCTCAATAATTTAGTTGTTAAACTGAACAGGAGAATAAGCTGCACCTTGGCGGGCTCCTTTTTGGACAAGAATTCTTCTGTGTTGCGGCAGCAGCTCTATAGGTTTTGGAAGAGGGATCTTCTGACGGGTTTGAAGGCAGGAGTACATGGTACCGAAAACCTTAATGAGGGAGCGGCTTACACCCCTTTAACAAGAAGATAAAACATTACCGAATGAAAGGGGCATTGAAGCTTGATTGACATCGATTCTTCCAATGAAGAAGGGGAAACCAGAAGCGTTGGCTTCAACGAGGAACTGGCAGCAGCAGATACCGTCTCAGGAAACCTGAATCTGTGCTGGAAGCTAAACTGATGAGATTGGGCATACAACTAACTCTCAAACACATCAACAACAACTAATTCCAACAGCTGTCAAAGAGTAGTAGAAGCAGTAATTGACGCGAGTGAAATTACTTAATAGCAGTTTTTCCTTTGGGACTGGCGTGACACAAAACGACGAAGGAAAAATCAGCAGAATAAGGATCATCCGCACGAGCAATGTTAAATTCATGCTAGATTCTAAGCCCGTTGATACCAGAACCTATGTTCGGCTTCAATGTCGGCTTATCTCTCTCACTCTCTTTTTCCTTCTATTACTCCATCTATTTTTTCTCTCTCTCTTAGTGTGCATTGTACTATTTATTTTCTTTTTTTATTGTTTATTCCTAATCAGCAAATAATAAATACCAGGACTGGGATTACAAATAAAAAAAAAATGATAAATACAATTCATGACCACAATGTACAGGAAATAAAAGCTCCATTGACTAGTTGAATTAGTTAGCACTGGAGACTCGAAAATCTCTTTGTCTACAGTTTGGTAGTTCTCAATATTTTCCGGGATTTTTTTTTTTTTTTACACAAATAGCCTTGTTGAAATTTTGCTTTTTCTTCAGAAATGTTTTGGAAAAAATATTGCACCAAAATAGTTCTGTAAATGAGCTTGGTCCTCAAAACGGCATTAAATATCGGCTGTTTCCTGTCAGTCTCAAAGAGAAAGTACAAAATAGGTACCTCAAAATGTCGATCAGATGTCCTAAGGGATAACAAAAGGACCAGATATTAAAAACAGTTTTAGGACAGGGGTTGGTTGGTCTCCAATTACTTTCAACTTATAAAAAAGGGACTAGAACTCTCAAGAAATGTCCGTTTCCCAATAACAAATACTATCTGTAATCAATGGGCAAACTGCCAAACTTTCCAGCGCTTTTTTTAAGGGATGTGGGGGGTCCCGTCATCCCCAGAGGCTTATTTATTGGACCTTTTAATTATGATGATCCAAATGGCTATCTCAGAATTTCATTTGGATGTCTTTGGGTGAAAAGAGGGCAGGGGAAGCCGGCTAGTTGCCCTCCATTCTGTTTGGTCACTTAAAAAGGCACTTGAACTTTTAATTTTAAGGGCTGTGGGGAGTCCCGTCATCCCCAGAGGCTTATTTATTGGACCTTGTAATTATGATGACCCAAATGGCTATCTCAGAATTTCATTCGGAAGTCTTTGGGTCAAAAGAGGGCAGGGGAAGCCGGCTAGTTGCCCTCCATTCTGTTTGGTCACTTAAAAAGGCACTTGAACATTTAATTTTTGTTCTCTCACGAGGTTCTAGGACTCTTGGTTTGATACGATCATCCCTGGGGAAAGCTTATTGTAAGTTTTAATTAATTTAGATAAATACAGATTTGATGTACGAGAATAACACTGCTGCGGTTAACGTAGGAAATGAGGTTAGCGGCTGGTTTCGTATTAAATGAGGAGTTAAGAAGGTTTTTGTTCTATACCCCTTTATATGGATCATTTTGATGTACTTTGCCTTAAGAAGCACAGGAAAGACAATAGGACACTATGGAATCAAATGGGAGGAAAAATTCTCCTGGACTTAGATTATGCTGATGATTTAAGCATCCTAGACTAAAGTGTGAGCAAAATGAATGAACTATTAGAGGTTTTACAAGTTAAAGATGCTAGAACAGGTTTGAAAATTAATGTTAAGAAGACTAAGTCACTAAGACTAGGAATAAGTGAAGATGAAAAGGTGATGTTGGGTACCGAAAAGATTGATCAGGTGGACAGCTTCACTTACCTTGATAGTATTATTAGTAGAGACGGTGGGAGCAGTGAAGAAGTTAAAAGTAGAATAGCCAAGGCTCAGGGTGTTTTTCACACATAAAAAAAGCTTGGAAGAATAGGAAGATAAGTCTGCAAACCAAGATTAGAATATTGGAAGCTACAGTGATGACATTGGTCAAACATGGCTCTGAAACATAGGCACTCCGAAAAGTGGATGAAGATTTGCTAGATGTTTTCCAGAGAAATTGAATACAGATTGTTCTAGGTACCCGGCAAACTTACCGTACTTCAAACAGTTGGCTGCACGAATGGTTCAATCCCGCTTTCTAGGACTACAATGAGAGAAAGATTGAGATAACTAGGGTATTTTCTGCGGATGACAGATTGCTGAAGATGCTCCTTTTTTCGACTAACCGTCTAGGGCTACACGGAAAGAAGACCGTCTGCAATTTGGGTGGGAGGATTTCATATAGAAAGATTTAAAGAAAATGGGAACTTCCTGGGAGGTTGTAAAGAGGGAGACACTGAATAGATTGGGATGGAGGAGGAGGAGCGTGCGTAGCTGTGTTGGCCTCAGGCGGCTTGGTGCCGTGCTGAGTTGTTAGTAGTAGTAGTTAATATTTCCAAGGGAGAGACTAAAGGAGGGGGAGGTAGAAATTAATATATAATCCCGAGGGCTGTATCCAGGACTTTTTTTGGGGGGAGGGGGTATTTTGTCAGGGGGGGGGGGTGCGAAAAACTTTAAAATACACCAAATATGTGTTTATGTATTTTAAACACGTTTTTACTTTGTCGCAAAAAAATTTCCAACCCTCATTGAGCCTTCAGGTAAATACAAAATAAGTTCTAAAGAAGCGGCGGGGGGAGTGGGAGATAGAAGTTGATATTTAATCCCTCCTGATTTCTGGGAATATTTCTGATCTATGCTGTTATTATGAAAGTAAAGAGTAACATTAAACCCCCCAAATGAGCAGAATTTATTCCGTATAGGAGGGGGACTGCCCCTTCCTCATCCCCACCTCCACTCAATGGTCGTAGAAACTTCGGAGGGTGCTGATTCGAACAGAAATTGAGAGTTCTAGTCATTTTTTTATAAGTAGAAAGTGATTGGAGACGAACCAACCCCTATCCCACAGCTATTTTTGATATCTGGTCCTTTTGTAACCACTTTGGACATACAATCGACATTTTGAGGTGCCTATTTTTACTTTTTTCTCTGGCTGCTCAATTTTGCTTTGGGTATTTTCAGGGGGGAGTAAATACCGGGGTGGATTTTTGGGGGGAGGGGTAAATGCCTAGACTCTCTTTAACATTCACTACATAAAATCCCCCGTGAAAATACCAGCAGTGCTTGACCCCCCCCCCCCCCACCGTGCCTAGGGTTAAACCCTGATGGTGCTCATGAATTGTATACTTTCTATTGTCACATTATGCTGCAATCCAAACGAAAAATACGTATAGTATAGACCCTTTTGCTTTTGTGCTGCCAAGCATTGGTAAATCCCCTCATTTTTCATCTACGACGGACTACTAAACACAGCTTCAATGTCAATTTCTAACTAGATGGCGACGTACTATTTTCAAAAAAGTTCTCATTTTAACTAGCGAGGCGATGTCTAAGAGAAGAAGACAAAATTATTAGGTAAAACATAAAACCATTTGTGTTAATGAACAGTAAGGTGAGTGAACCCCTGTGAATCTGTTACTAGAACTGAAAGAATTTTGAACACACTATACGCATCAGAAGCATGGACGTGGGTATTTCAACATTCGTAGCCCTTTTCCAATTAAGTAACTAAATAAAATGCGAATAGTTTTATTGTGGTAGCTTTCTTTTTGCTTTAAAGGTACAATAAAAAAGCATGTTACGCACTACTCCGGCTGTATCAGTGGAACTGTATTAACTCGATAATGTAAACTTTAACAGTCCAAGTGAAGCTATTCCGAAACTAGGATTTATCTGGGTTTTTAGTAGGCCATGTCGCGCAGTGGCACATTCGTCTATATCCATACACAGTCTAGACAAAATGTACAATTATTATGAATCAGAGGCAACGCTATAGCGTTGCCTATAGTAAAGGCCATACGGCTCCAATGTTTTATTATTATTGTTTATTTATTATTTTTTTTCGTCGTAGAAACTTCCAAACGGGACTCATTCGATTGGAAATCGAGAGTTCTAGTGCTCTTTTTAATAGTCGACAGTGATTTGAGGGCAACTAGCCCCCCTCCATGACCAAAATTCCCCCAAACACATCCAATCAAAATTTTGAGATAGCCATTTTGTTCAGCGTAGTTGATTTCCAGATAGAAAATATATTTTTGAGGAGGATACTCCCCCAAAACCCTCAGGGCAAGGGTTTTAAGTTATGCCCTGGGGGCATATACGGTTTTTATAGAAGGCGTTGTCGTAGAAATTTCAAAACAGGCTCATTCGATTGGAAATTCAAAGGGCTAGTCCCCTTTTTAATAATCGAAAGTGATTGGAGGGCAACTAGCCCCCCCCCCTCGCCCATAATTCCCCTAAACACATTCAATGAAAATTTTGAGATAGCCATTTTGATCAGCGTAGTTGATTTCCAGATAGAAAATATGTTTTTGAAGAGGACACTCCCCCACAACCCTCAGGGCAAGGGTTTTAAGTAATGCCCTGGGGGCATATAAGGTTTTTATAGAAGGCGTTGTCGTAGAAACTTCAAAAAAGGCTCAGTCGATTGGAAATTCAAAGGGCTAGTGCCCTTTTTAATAGTCGAAAGTGATTTGAGGGCAACTAACCCCCTCTCACGCCCAACTTTTCTCCAAACACATCCAACCAAAATTTTAAGACGGCCATTTTATTAAACGTAGTTTTAAGTTCTGGAAATTAGGTCTTTGAGGATGACAACTCCCCCACAGCCGTCAGGGTAAAGGTTGTAAGTTATGCCCTGGGGGCATATAAAGTTCAACGTTGTTGTAGAAACTTCAGAAAGGGCTCTTTCGATTGTAAATTTAAATGGTTAGTTCCCTTTTTAATAGTCGAAAGTGATTCTAAGGTAACTGACACCCCTTCCACGCCCACTATTTCCCCAAACACATCCAATCAAAATTTTGACATAGCTATTTTATTCAACGGTGTTGAAAGTTCTGGAAATTGTATTTTTGGGCAGGACACTCCCCCCAGAGTCTTCAGGGGCAAGGGTTATAAGTTATGCCCTGGGGGCATATATGGTTCTTATGGAAGGAATGCTCGAAAAACTTCAGAGAGGGCTCATTTGATTGGAAACTGAAAGTTCTAGTTCACTTTTTAAGCGATAAAAGATATTGGAGGGTAACCAGCTCCCCCCCCCCCCACCCCCAAACCCTTTTTTCCAAAATGCATCCAATAAAATTTTAAGATAGCTATTTTGTTACAAATAGTTCAAAGATCATATAACAAAAATTCCAGTGTCGACACAACCCACCAGGGCCCGGGGGCAGGCGTTCTAATTTTGCCCTGGGGGTATATATGGGTTTTATGGAAGGGATGCTCGTATTAACTTCAAATGGGGATCATTTGATTGGAAAGTGAAAGTTCTAGTTCACTTTTTAAGAGTCAAAAGGGATTGGAGGGCACCTAGCCCCCCCACCCCCGTCCACGCACTTTTTTCCTCAAACCCATCCGATAAGAACTTTGAGATAGATTTTTTTTTTAAATAGTTTAAAGAACATATAACAAAACTCAGGGGTCAACACAGCCCCCCAGGGCCCGAGGGCAGGTGTTGAAAGTTATGCCCTGGGGGAATATATGGTTCTTATTGAAGGGATGCTCGTAAAAAATTCAGAGATGGCTCATTTGATTGGAAATTCAAAGTTCTAGTTAAGTTTTTTAGAATCAAAAGAGATTGGAGGGCAACTAGACCCCCCCACACCCCTTTTTCCCCAAATGCATCCAATAAAAATTTTGAGATAGCGATTAAGTTAAAAATTTCTCAGAAGTCAGATAGCAAACACTCTGGTGTCGTCACAGCCTCCCAGGGCAGGGGGGCAGGCGTTGTAAGTTATGCCCTGGGGCATATATTGTTCGCATGAAAGGGATACTCGTATAAACTTCAGAGAGGTCTCATTTGATTGGACATTGAAAGTTCGAGCTCACTTTTTAATAGTCAAAAGAGATCTGAGGGCAGCTAGCCCCCCCCCCCTCACACCTTTTTTTTTCAAAACCCATCTGATGAAAATTTTGAGATAGACATCTTGTTATAAATAGTTCAAAGGTCGGATAAGAAAAAATCCGGTGTCAATAGAACCCCCCAGGGCACAGAGGCAGGCGTTCTAAGTTATGCCCTAAGAGCACTTATGGTTCTTATGAAAGGGATGCTTTTATAAACTTCATAGAGGGCTCATTTGATTGGAAATTGAAAGTTCTCGTTCACTTTTTAAGAATCAAGAGAGTTAAACTAGCCCCCCACGCTCTTTTTTCCTCAAACCCGTCCGCTACAAATTTTAAGATAGCCAGTGTTTTGGAAATTGTTCAAAAATTAGATAACAAAAACACCCCCCGTAGCCCCGGGGATAGGCGTCGTAAGTGTTGTCCTGGGGGTGTATATGTTTATTATGAAAGGGATGCTCGTATACTTCAGAGAGGGCTCATTTGATTGGAAATTGAAAGTTCTAGTTCAATTTTTAAGAGTCAGAAGCCCATCCCCAAGCCCATCCCATCCGATAAAATTCCATTCCCCAAGCCCATCTGATAAAATTTTTATAATAGCCATTTCATTAAAAATAGTTCAAAGGTCAGATAAGAAAAATTCCTGTGTCGACGGAACCCGCCAGGGCCCGGAGGCAGGCGTTAGGAGTAATGCTCTAGGGGCATATATAGTTCTTATGGAAGGGATGCTTGCATAAACTTCGGAGAGGGCTCATTTGATTTGAAATTGAAATTTCTTGTTCACTTTTTAAGAGTCAAAAGAGATCGGAGGGCAACTAGCCCCCCTCCTCCACGCCCTAAATGCATCAGATAAAAAGTTTGAGATAAAAATTTTGTTAAAAACAGTTCAAAGTTCTGATAACAAAAAACTCCAGTGTCGACACAGCCTCCCAGGGTCCAGGGGTAGGCGTTGTAAGCTATGCCCTGGGGGCATTTATGGTTGTTATGGAAGGGATGCTCGTATAAAGCTCCTAGAAGGCTCATTCGATTGAAAATTGAAAGTTGTAATTCACTTTTTAAGAGTCAAAAGTGATTGGAGGGCAGCTAGCCTCCCCTCACACTCCATTTATTTTTTTCCCAAAGGCAGTTCATATAGAAGGGGTCGTCGTATAAACTTCAAAGGGGGCTTTCGATTGGAAATCAAGAGTTCTAGTGCCCTTTTTAAGAGTCAAAAGTGATCAGAGGGCATTTGCCCCCCCCCAGCCCTTTTCCCCAACTACATCTGATAAAAATTTGAAGTAGCCATTTTGTTAAAAATAGTTCAAAGATCATATAACAAAAACTCCTTTACGTATGGTCATTTCGTTAAAAATAGTTCAAAGATCAGATAAGAAAAACTCCTGTGTCTACACCTCCCCCCCGTGGCCGGGGCAGGCGTTGTAAGTATCGCTCTGGGGGCATATATGGTTCTTATGGAAGGTATGCTCGTATAAACTTCAGAGAGGGTTCATTTGAATGGAAATTAAAAGTTGTAGTTCATTTTCTCAGAGTGAAAAAAGATCAGAGGGCAAAAATTTCAGGTGACCATTTTGTTAAAAATAGTTTAACCATCAGATATTAAAACTCCAGGGTCGACACAACCCCCCGGGGCCCAGGGATAGGCGTTGTAAGTTATACTCTGGGGATGTATGTGGTTCTTATAGAAGGGATATTCGTATAAACTTCAGAGAGGGCTCATTTGATTGAAAATATAAAGTTCAAGTTCACTTTCAAAAGAGTCAAAAGAGACCGAAGCTTAATCTAGTCCCCCACGCCCTCTTTCCCCAAACCCATCAAAAACTTTGAGATAGCAAGTTTGTTAAAAATAGTTCAAACATCAGATAATAAAAACTCCGAGGTTGACACAAACCTATTTTTTCACTTTGATATTGTTACTTTGATATCAGTTTTGATACTTTGATGAATATTTGATTTCATTTTTAAAGTTTGATTTCGAAATAAGGAATTTTTAAAAACTTGAATTTTTTGCAATCAAAAACGAACAAAAATTAATTAAAAAAAACTTTCCGAAAAATAAGTTTTTCAAAGAAAAGTAAAGGCCGTTTTAAACTTAAGCTCAGGAGATACAAATAACTTTTAAAATTCAAACTCAAAACGACCAGAAATTACTATTAAAGAATAAATGAAACCCAAAGCGAGTAGAAACTAAATAAACAATCGTAGCAAAAACATACAACAAGTAATAATATAAATGAATAAATGGATTTTTAAAGCGAGTAATGCTTAGATTGAATATGAATATCAAGCTTAAAACGAAAAAAACTATTTTCCTATTGAAGTATAAATGAAACTTAAAACGAACAGAAATTAAATAAACAATCAATGCAAACAAACATACAATAGATATTAATGTAAATTAATAAATAAATCTTAAAACGAGTGAAACTTAAATTGAATATGCAAATCAAGCTTGAAATGAACAAAAATAACCACTAACAAGAGTTTGGGTATGATTCTTTCTCTCACTGTAAAAGTCTAAAACCTACTTCGTCATTGGCGCTTTATTGAAAACTAAATGCGTCTTGAACAGTCTTGGAAAGTATAAACAACATCAAAGTGAATATTTGATGTATAATGATTTTAATTGTTGAAAGATCCACCAGTTCAAGAATTTATTTCCCCGTAATTGTATTTTTGTTTTCAATACTGTAAGAACTGGAAAAGAAAATATTTGTTATATAATCCGTTTTCAGTTAAGCGCCAATGACGCAGTAGGCTTTTGGATTTTATTTACAGTTAGGAAAGGAGGCAGTATCCAAACACTTGTTTGTAGGGAAACTATATTCGTTTTTAACAACTTTAAAAAGAGCTAATAAATTAAACTGAATATTTGATGTATAATGATATTAATTGCTGAAGTGAAAGCTCATCAGTTCAAATTGTTACTATAATTTTAATGTTTATTTTCAATATTAAGTACGAAAGAAAATATTTGTCATAAAATTGGTTTTCAGTAAAGCGCCAATGACGCAGTAGGTTTTAGACTTCTACAGTGAGAGAAAGAGGTCATATCCAAACTCTTCATTGTGGTGATTTTTGTTCGTTTCAAGCTTGATTTCCATATTCAATTTAAGTTTCACTCGTTTTAAGATTTATTTATTAATTTACATTAATATCTATTGTACGTTTGTTTGCATTGATTGTTGATTTAATTTCTGTTCGTTTTAAGTTTCATTTATGCTTCAATAGGAAAATATTTTTTTTTCGTTTTAAGCTTGACATTCATGTTCAATCTAAGCATTACTCGCTTTAAAAATCTATTTATTCATTTATATTATTACTTGTTGTATGTTTTTGCTATGATTGTTTATTTAATTTCTCTTCGTTTTGGTTTCATTTATTCTTTAATAGTAATTTCTGATCGTTTTGAGTTTAAATTTTAAAAGGTATTTGTATCTCCTGAGCTTAAGTTTAAAATGTCCTTTACTTTTCTTTGAAAAAATTATTTTTCGGAAAGTTTTTTTAATTAATAGTTACCAAAGCTTTGATTTTCTAAGTAGTTTCATTTAAGTTTTACTAAAGTCCGTAAAGCACTGAGTTTTCGCTTACTAGTTGTTGGGAAAGAGTTCAGTGGGTTTCTTGGTGGTGGGGGGTGAGGGTAGACCTTAATAAAACGCAAATATTAGGCATAAATTCTCTAGCTTTCAGTGACAAGTCTTCAAATAAGCATGGAACGGAGGTTGCTACAGAGGAATAATTTTAGACTAAGAATGAATTTGGACACTGAGTGAATAAAGGGCTCTCTGTTTCTTGTACGAAAATATTTTGAGCGTAAAATAAAACCACAAATTCATATCCTTACCAGGCCAGAGGCCACAAGAGGTGTGGATCATTCCTTAAGTACCTTACTCCGAAAACTCCCCCTTGACAAGCTTCAAAATCCTCTCCAAAAATCTTTTTTAGTATTTACCCCCCCCCCCCACCCAAAATCCTTTTAACAGGTGTGTTTTCCCAGGCAGATATTACCTTTTCTAGAGTGCTGTTATACAAAGTACTTCCCGGAAAATATCCCCCCGAAAAACATTCCCCGTGGAAAATACTCCCAACCCCGGAAATACCCCCCTGCCCGTGGCTAATTGGTCTCCGATCACTTTTTACTCATAAAAAAAGGACTATAACTCTAAATTTCTGATCGAATGAGCACCCTCCAACGTTTCTGTGACTATGACTTGGAGGTGGGGATTAGGAAGGGGCAGTCCCCTTCCCATACGGAATAAATTATGCTCATTTTGGTGTTTAATGTTACTCTTTACATTCATAAAAACAGCGTAGACAAGAAATTTCAAGTTTTTTGTACCCCCCTACTCCCTAAAAAAACTAACCCCCAAAACAAAAGTCCTGGATACGGCCCTAGGGATTATATATAAATTTCTACCTCCACCCTCCCCTTGTCTCACCCTTAGAACTAATTCTGTATTTATCTGAAGGCTCAATTAGCATTGGGATGTCTTGGTATTAAAATGCACCCTTTGAGGCGCCTTCCTCCCTCTCTAACTACAGAACAATCATAGAACCCCACTGTAGAAGTTTAAAGCCCTTAAATGTAAAAGTTTGGAATTGTAAAACAACAGCGAATTTACCTAAGACAGTGAAAACTGTTTAGATCTTAAAAATATTGTGGCTGGTCAGGGAGGGAGGCAGATGTCTCAAAGGATGACTTTGAATGCCAAAATATCCCAATTCTCATTGAACCTTCAGATAAGTACAGAATTAGTCCTAAGAAAGAGACAAGGGGGGCTGGGAGGTAGAAGTTGATGTATAATCCCCAGGGCAGTATTCAGGACTTTTGTTACGGGTGTTCTTTCTCCCCGGGGGGGGGGGGGGGGCAAAAAACCTTAAATACACATCAAAAATGTAGAATTGATATTTAAACCCTTTTGATTTCCGAGAATATTTCTGGTTTACATTTGTTATGAAAGTAAAGAGTAACATTAATCCCCAAAATGAGCAGAATGGATGTATCCATTCGTTTAAAATCTGGGAACCCTAGCAGTAATGTTTGTCGCGTTCAGTATGTTGAAAACAGAGCTTTTTTTTAAAGACCCGCTATTTTTTATGAGCTAGCCGAATGACCATAAGACAATTCTCACCTCGTCATATTTTGCCCTGCACTAGCGCAAGCCACTTTCTATGCGCCGATGACATTGTTCTAGCCTGGTGATTGCAGGTTCTTCCAGTTCCAATTCTTCCAGGCATTGCAAATTGCTGAAGACTATTCAAAAAATAAGACTTTCAGTTGCATCTTTGAAAACGATTTTCTTCTTTGGCCCCAACAAACAGCTAAATTTATAAAGAATCACTTAAGGGTTTACTTTAAGTATAATAGGGACTTAAGTATAATAGGTAGAAAACATAGCTTGTAGTCACCGAACATAAGTCTCTTGCTTGTGAAGATGCTCAACGATAGTTCTATACGTTACAGAATACATATGAACCATGGATTTCATTAACCTAATGAAATTCGCTAGGTTGGGCTTGTGTGAATTGTTGTGCAGTCCACTGAAATATAGTATCTAAATAAAATTAGCATTAAGCTCGATTTTTATGGTATTTAATGCATACATTTTCTTTGTAAAAGGCTCCCCTGGCTCTCCTACATGATAAGCTAATAATACATGTGAATAATTAAACCTAAACTAAAAAGATATGAAAATGCATGTCTTGGCGTTCTTGTAGAGCAAGGCTCTTGCGCCTTTTGAACAGGTCTAAGTCGGCCAAATCTTCGGCCAAATGTAGAGAAAACAAAATAAAAATTTTTAAAGGTAGTGTATAAGATTTTTTTTTTTTTATTTACCTAGCAAAGATTTTGTCGAGCTAAATAAAACAGATTTTAGAACAGGGATTCTAAAAGAAGAAAAAATTAAATGTAAAGAAAATTCTTGGAAATTCCTTGCGACAGGCGGGATTGAACCGGGAAACCAATATTTGAGGAACTCAGTCTCATCCCCTGCGCTGTCAGAAAATAAGATTTTTCTATTATTATGCTCACATATTTTTGAAAAAAAAATATTACAATGACTCATATCTTCTTTTTTTGGTGTGGGGGGGGGCAGCAAAGTAATAGAAGCGTTAGTGATTATTCTATTCAGAAAAACATAAAGCATATAAAAAAGCTATAATTTAAATGTTTCTTTTTTGGATCAAATACGACCTCCATTTCCTCTATATTATTTCATACCATAATATTTAATTTCATTCCTTATCATTCTATGTTAAGAGCAATTAATAGTATTCATTTGACATGTAGTAGTCATGACATGTATGTAGTAGTATTATCAAATTTGCAAATTGATGGCATTAGTTTTCAGGTTGTTCCCACTGCAATCCTTGCTTAAATTCACTTAGGTATCTTGATCTCCAATTTGATGTATGCATTAAAAGTGCAAGATCAGACTTAAATCCTTTGAAGATCACGCTGAGAAAATCATTTACTTTATTTGGTGAGGTTACAGGTTATTTTGAAAGGAGAACTTCAGTTCGGCTCATAATTCGTTTTTTTGCACCCCTTTTGTTTTTACTAAGGGTGCGAAACGAATGACAGTAGATGCGTCCCATCCTTTTTTATTTATTAAATATGTTCTTGATTCCAAAATAGACTAGAAACACTATTGTCTTTAAGGACTACAGGCTTTTTGAAATTTATTTACGATGGATGATTTTTTGATTAGTTTTTAACCGCTCAGATGGAATCGCTCATTCTTCTTGGGTTGTATCAGACTAAAGTAATTTGTTTGCTTAATTATTCGGCTAAATTTATATTTTTCTATTATTATAGTTTTATATACTGCCATTGATGATGTGAGAACTTTTTTTAATGTTTTGGGATTGCTAGTGTAACTTGGCAATTATATTTCTTTTTGAGCTTTTTTTTCTCAAGTTTATTCCTCTAGCATGCATTTCGTTTAGATGTTGCACAGCAAGGTTCTGTATTAGTTTAATTGTGATTGCTCGTGCTATTATTAAACAACTAAAGTTTAAAGAATGCATTGTCAAAATATTCTCTACGCTGCGGAGGAAACTGTACGATTTTTTTTTACAAAACTTCCACACATGAGCCAGACCACCATCATTCCGGTCATATGCGTGATGTCTCCACCTTGATGCATCAGTTTAGAATATAGCCTGATAATTGAAAGCGAGTTCGACACTTGAGCTCGCTTGACAGAGTTTTACTGGCCAAGTGACTGAGAACCGTTAGTTTTTAATTTTCTTTTTTTACTTTTCTAAAAATAAAGTTTACCTAACAAGATTTCTTTAGCATCTGTTCATCTTAACGCGACGGCCAACGAACTTTAAATTTTCAGCATCAGATGGTGTTTTTTCGACCTTCTCATAACTACGAACAAATGCTTTTGATTACTATTTTGGCGTGAACATTTTCTGCTATATCTTTTGAGATCCTAGAGCATTATCTGAGACAGCAGCTGACGCTGAAAAGAAAAGGACGTTGCACTTGTATATTTGGAGCCAATTGGCAGAGCTTCGTGTCTCATGATTGTTTTTTTTCTCAACGGGTATAATTTAAGTCACGCTTTTTCATTATTAAGAAGTATTGCAAAATGTCTTCGAAAAGTAAATCGGATCAGTACTTATTCAGAATTATCTAGAATATTAAAACACTCAGGTACGAAATCAGGAAGAGATTAGTTGGTCCATAGCACTCCTCTTCTTAAGGCTTAAAATCTACGAAGATAGTCAAATCAACGTTATATTATACATATATTTTTTTTTTGTACTTGTTAAATATCCCAAAAAGACTCAAGAAGTGAATTTAGGTTAATTCTAGTAAAATATACCAAAATTTGATAAAAATATCTCACTTCAGTAAAAGAATAATGGAAACTACAGAAGAAAATGGAAAGCAGGCCGCCCATATTGCATTATATTAAATACCTAGCCTAACCTAACCAAAATACCAACTCTGTATATTAAATATTTAATTAAAATATACCTGTATTGTAATTTATCTCACTGAGACTAAGCTAATTATCTCCGCATGCAGCGGAGAACTTGAGTGTTTTCGGAATATTTAGTAAGTACCGTTTTTTAATATACAAATTGGGAATCTTTGATCTCCCACCACCCTAAGAGAAATGCTTAGCTCTCGGTACTAAAAAAAAACAACCAACTGGTGCCTGAATACATGTGTGCTGGGGAAATTAGACGAAAATACTGGGGGGAAAAGCTTGTTTGACTAAAACGGTAAAGAAATGAATCTTAAAAGAAACCATTTTCTTTATTTTTAATTTGTTTAGCTTTGCATATTTGGAATCAGCATTATATTAAGTTTTCTTTTAATGTGTATATTTTTATAAAATTGCAGTTTTTGTTGGTTTTGCTGATCGGACGTTCTTTATTATTATTATATCGTTATTGTCAAAATGTAACCGATGCATGGTTACAAAAACACATAAAATAAAAAAGTAAAATAACAACAATTAATTTTATTAAAACTTGGATTTTACTCAACCATTTAAAGCCATTTTTCTCATCTTTATTTCTCGAGACTATTAGGGATTCAAAGGAAAGGATTGAGAATAAACCTGGTTTGCTTCAAGCTGGAACGTGTCTTTAAAAGAGTTTTTTCTTTAAAAATGTTGGCCTTTATTTTTTCCTTCAGGTCTCCTATGAAAACAAAATATATACAATTTGAAATTTTATCTATTTTTATGATTAAAAATTAAAATTAAAAGAAAAAAAAAATTAAGTTAAAATTAAAAGAAAAAATGTTGGCCTTTATTTTTTCCTTCAGGTCCCTGATGAAAACAAAATACATAAAATTTGAAACATATAGTTTTAGAAAAATGTTTTCTTTTACTCACACTACAAGTTCAGTAATTTTTCTCGACTTTGGAAATGTTTTTGATACTGTGTACCAGGGCCCGATTTAAATTTTCTTTGGAGGGCAAATGTAAACTTCATGGCTAATCGGGTGACATACAATATAAAATTGATCGTAATACCTATATGATATCTTTCAAAGAGAAGTCTAATCTGTATTTTGAATATAATGTATGCTCCCGGTAATACGTTTGTAAAGCATTTCTCAGTTCATTAAAATCAGCTTGTATTTTTGCCATCTTGTGGACCTCTGGGTGTACTTTTTAACTTAATCTATATCAGAGGAGTAGCTTCAACATTTTTATTTGGAGGCAAGAGGGGTCCATATACGGATAGTCAAGATACATGGGCTATATAATAATATTTTCTCCAAATTATGGGGGGGTCAACAGTCCCCCCCCCCCCGAAACGACAGCCCTGGTCCCTATGGGTTACTTGGTACAGCCTTGCAGATGTTTTAACTTTTTCTTGATAGGTTTCATTACTATAGATTTTTCGGGTCGAAAAATCTATTTTTCAGGTCGCGACTATTTGCCTATATTTGTTTTGGCTATCATTACAATTACGACAATACCCTTTGATCTTTTGTTTGACTCTCTCGATTTTTGCTTCGCGACAGCCCTTTTCTGTTGAATATGCTATCTTTGTTTTTCTCTATCATGTTTCATTTTCTTAACATCTGGATACAGGGCAACTTAGTAACCATGCCTACGGGTGTTTGAACACTGTTCCTTTCAGCCGTTCTTTTTATTTCTTTTAAACCTGTTTTTTACATTTTCTAGCATTCTTTTTCTATTTTTAAAGAAGAGCTGTTTTTTGGCAGTAGACATTTCCGTTGCTCTGCTCTGATACTTTCTCTGTTTTTCTCCCGTTTAGCTTCCTCCCTTGACACCATCACGAATTACCAGCTTACGAAATTCACAATTATTGAAAAAAGATGTGTCGTTGGAAGAACAGCAACTTGGATGAAATGTCCAAAATTAAATGGGACAGAATTCTAGGATAATCAATATCGAATTCCATGTAAGTATACAAATTACATTTTAAGAAATTTATGTCAAACATTTCCAATAAAAACAATTGATATTCGTACAGTACCGGGCCCTGGCACTGTGGACGCGACAGGCTTCAATATTAGGATTCTCATTGTTACTTGTCTTCTAACCGCAGACAATTTGGGCCTTTTCTTGATGTCATGACGTCACCAAAGGTTCGATACAGCTACCCTGTGAAAAATACGAATTCTTTCTTGAAGTCCTAACCTGTTTAGATTGTTTTTGTCGCCAGTCATCGCTGTTCCGTGTTTTCCAACCGTAGATTTCAATGTCTATTTTTGTTCATCTTTACCTCATAAGGTTTTTTTCACGCCTTTTGCTTTAGCAGTTTAGATTCATACATCATCTCATTTAATTTCTTAAGGCATTGTAGATAACGAATACGTCTTTTTCAGTTTCTAACCACCTATCAATGTTCGCAATTTCGTTTACAATTTAATATGATACTCGCTGTCATTTGTTCCGTGCCTTTTTCTTTAGCTGTTGCGATTCTCACTTTCACTAGTTTTCTAATCACATTTATCTGTGCTTGATTTGTATCAATTAGCCCTTCAAACATTTTAAGTGACCTTAAATTAGAATTAGCGCCTTTGCAAAATTACGTTTTTTTTTGTTATTGGACCTTTAACTTTTGCCTTGGCTTGTCTTTTGTCATTATGAAAAGCATACCACCGAACCTTTGTTTTTTTTTTTAAAGAGGCTAATGCAGTATCAGGTTCTTGGCTAGCAGTAGTGTCTTATATAAAGGTTTCACGCCTACAAGCCTGAGGCATGAAAATGTGCGCAGTTTGACGCCTACAAACCTGAGGCATGAACATGCAGTGCAGTTTAACCGGTACATTGACTTACCAAGGACAGTCAGCTATTACTATGACCGATATATGAGTTACCAGACTGGTTTCTGAGGCAAGACCCATTTTTTGGGGCCAATCAGAGAGAGCGGAGGCTACTCTATATACGTTAACTTGATTAGTAATTGGATTCAAATAAAAGGAGTGATTTTCATTGTAGTTCATATTAGCAACAGAATTGAATTCAGAGAATAGTTTACTTGAGAGGATATTAGTAGAGAAAATGAGTGGAAAATTTACACTATTGGAGCTTGATAGTGGGGCAGGTAGCAGCAGCAGCAATGATACAAGAGTACCAAACGTGGCTGTGGAAATAACACGAGTATGTAGACTAAGCCTTGAATGGGACGATATGTATGGTAGATACGTGATATCATTGAGCAAATTTAAAATGGAGGAGCAATTATGTTTTGCTGCGAAACGGAACATTGTGCATATAAATAGACTTCAGGCAGCATTAGATGCACTAGTGAAATATATTGACGAAAACAAATTGAATCAGTGATTATTATTGTTGTAATTATGTTCAATAAAACTGTATCTAAATCAAAGATATTTTTCTTTCTATAGTAGGTTCACGTATATTTTTTAGAGTAGAAAAAAAAGAATCCTGGTTAGTCTGAACCTGGTTGTGAGAGTGTTAGGACTCTAAAAAATGGATAGATTTGATAAAGAGCGAATCATGGGGAATCTTGTGTTTATGGAAAAACGTTTGATTCTAGATGATGATTTTCTAGAGTTGATTATTCAAAGGAAGATATTTTCTAAGGGAATGCTTCTTGATATAATGAAAACTGATTCTCCATCATTAGACTATTGCATGAAGCTTTTACATTGTGGTCCAAGTGCATTTACACAATTTATTGACATATTAATCACGACACAGCAAAATGATATTGTGGATATGCTTTTAAACACTAGTTTAGAAATACAGTACTTTTTTTCATGAGAAAGATGAAGTTCAAGGATGATTTACTCCTCTCTCTCTCTCTATCCCACTCAATTTGTTGTTGTTGGTAGCTCAATTTCATTTTGGCGGTAAGAGCGTCAACACATGAACAAATGTTCCATACATGTCCACTATGCATGTACACACTGGGCAGCTGGTCATCATGTGAGAATTGTACAATGATTGATGAGTATGATGAAAAGTGCAGATTATGCAACCCGTGTAAATTGCATAGAGGATATGCTGTACAAATTAAAGGTTGTAATTCCTGTCTTGAAGTGGTGTGTGATTCTCATTCTAGAGGGCACCTATGCTCGAATTGCCACTATGATAAATGTAATCAGTGGGAGAATACATATCCAGGTATGATTGGAAAGAATCCTAAGCGTGATTTTAGTTTATTGCTAAGAGATTGGCATCGACATGGCTTTAGATTGTTTTGGAAGGAGGAGCCGGGTCAGCTATTCAACTGTTGGAACAACAAAAGAATTTGGTTTCTACGTCATCGTTGTGAAGACAATGGCTACTATGATTATAAGCCCACTGATTTTTATTTGGCTGTGATGGAATTTGATTCGCCACTTGAGGACACTGTTTGTGACATTGCTTCAAATAGGCAAATTGAAACATGTGAATTCTATAAGATGAATGAGAATAGTATCATTGACTATACAAAGACATATGACAAGAGTGAAGTTACACTTTACTGTAGAAAACGCGACCCTGACATTGCAGCACATCAGGATCAGTATACTACATAGACAAAAAAAAGTGAATTCAAAAAA
Organism: Artemia sp. Kazakhstan ARC1039; assembly: GCA_029168905.1. Classification (NCBI taxonomy): domain Eukaryota; kingdom Metazoa; phylum Arthropoda; class Branchiopoda; order Anostraca; family Artemiidae; genus Artemia; species Artemia sp. Kazakhstan ARC1039. The sequence goes on from JAQQPU010005496.1 coordinate 45,572, forward strand.
AAACTTATGTAAAGGTAGAATAGCCCCAACCTTGTTGTAAATATAAAAGTAATCAGTGTTAGATGTAGAAAAAAAAATCCTTAGTATAGTAGCTAACCTAGAACCATAAATAATCTTAGTCCAGTAGATAAATTTTAGATAGGGATGTAGAATAAAATAAGAAAAATAATAGAGAAAATTTTTAGCACTCCTAATGAGCAGTTACTAATGACGGGACGTCATTAATTGATGGGAAGGGTGATGTGTACCATGATATATTTAAAATACAGGATTCTTTCCTTCTAAAGATGATTCGGGCAGAAATTAAACGTCCCCTAATTGAGTTCAAATTGCGCTTCCAAGAGTCTAAATTCTTAATCAGCAAAAAGAGAAATTGCATTCTAGCTTCAGTCAAACAACGACGCTAGTCGTTCGAATTTCGCTAAGATAATTAGTAGCAAAAAAAATGCTATGCACAATATTTCTAAGGAAGTTTAAATGGCAAAAAAACCGTGTGAATGCTCGAATCATCAAAAACATTTAAAAGAATTCATTGGACGAAAGATTTACATCCTTGGTCCTCTTGGGCCAATGGCGAGCAGTCCTTACAGCGCAGGACGAAAGAACTGCGTTTGGTAGTTGGGTAGATGTGCTTTTTAATTTTAATCCTTAGTCAGATTTGAAACGATTAGTAAATAAGACCTAGAGAGATTCAGACTAAATTCTTATATTCTTGTCACCATTATTGTCATTGAAGTGATCCGTTACTGTGCAACTAAGCATGTAAGTTCAATAAATCTATTGTATTTTTTTTCTGTGTTTATTTCATCTTATATGTCTGCACCTAGCCTAATAATAGATAATTAGTTCGTAAGTCTCCAAGGTAAATGCTCCCAACGGAATCTGATCTCCAGATAGCTCAAGAAAGAAGATGCCACATTTTTTCATCCCGTCAAACACCAAAAGTCGTTATCGCCACAGCTTAGAAAAATGTTTCTAACCCCTGTTAGCCTATAAGAATTCGTGTCTCTTAAATCAGATCTGATCGTGCTGTGGAAACAAAGCTCTGAGGCGACAGAATTCCGAGTTCGATAAATCTTAATTCCTCTTAACTCATTACATAACAGGTGTTTTTTCACAGTTAAAAAAAGTTTGGAAGAATAGGAAGATAAGCCTGCAAACCAAGATTAGAATATTAGAAGCTACAGTGATGAAAGTGGTCAAATATGGCTCTGAAGCATGGGAACTCCGAAAAGTGCATGAAGATTTGCTAGATGTTTTCCAGAGAAATTGCTTATGGATTGTTATGGGTACCCGGCTGACTGACTGTATTTCAAACTTTAGGCTATACGAAAAATGTGGTTCAATACCGCTCTCTAGGGCTATAATGAAAGAAA
>JAQQPU010005497.1:0-27195 GCA_029168905.1 Artemia sp. Kazakhstan ARC1039
GACCAACTAAAAATGTTTCTTCAGCCAAATTAAATTGTAGATGTTTGCTTCTATCATGAGATTCATTTCTTGTAGTAACCTTGTTGAAATTTTTGACAGACAGAAACAGGCTCTGTCAAAATATAAGTGACTCTGTCAAAACTTCATTCAACATGTAAAACCAATGAGAAATAATTGGTGTAAAAAATTCAAGGGTCTTCTGACAAAAAATAGCTGTTAGATTTATGAGTACTTCCTCAACAACAAGAGATGTTGATGATTATTGTTTCTTATACTATGTCACATGAAAAAACATTAAAAAAGTTTTTTTTTTAATTGCAGTTTTACTGATTTGATGCTAGATTTTTCCATCATCTGAGGAACTGCCACTTGGTCTCATACCATGTTCATATTTTTAAGTATTTGCCTTGGTTGATCAAAACACCCTAATTCATGTATCACTGAATAACTTTGAAGTAGACCTTATCTTAATGAATGAAGTATATGTTTTCTTTCAAATAGATCCCAAGTTGTAAAATACAAAAATATTCTCCCTGAAACCCTCCCTGCTTAGCATGGGATTCTTCAAGGAACCTTTTTAGGACCACTCTCTTATCTAGTATTGATTAATGAAATTAATAACAGATTCCCTAGAAAAGTTTTTAATATGTAGATGACCTGCTGATCCTTGAATTATGTCATAGAAGCATCAAAAGTGAACCCCTCAAAATTCTATCAATGTTTTGGATGAAGCTAAGAATTTGCATATGAAAGTACATGTATCACATAATAACTTTAAAGTCAACCTTCTCTCAATAAATTTTGTCTATGTTTTCTTTCAAATAGATCCCAAATTGTAGGATACAAAGGTATTCTCCCTGAGCCCCTCCATACTTAACATAGAATTCTTCAAGTAACCTTTTTAGGACCACCCTTATATCTAGTATTGATTAGTGAAATTAGTAAGAGATTCCCTCAAAATTTTTAATATGTAGATGACTTGCTGATCCTTGAAGTATGGCATAGAAACATTAAAAGTAACCCCCCACAAAATTCTACCCATGTTTTGGATGAAGCTAAGAATTTACATATGAAAGTAAATTCTACAAAGTCAAATATAATGACAACAAACTTCTAAAAATTTTTGGAATCCACTCCTGTTTTCATAGACCCTATCCCACCCAAAATGCTAGTGAAACACGTTAAACTCCTTGGTTTCACAAATCTCTAATAATCTTAAATAGGACATACATATATCAGGAATTCTGGACTTTCCAGACAAAGGATAATCAAAACTAAAATTTTTAAAGTGGATGAAAATGGCAGATTAACTTTGAAATGGCCAAATGTTGACAATATTTTCACTGTGAACAACAAAGAAATCTTTCTGAACCATTAAAGCTGAGAAAAAGCAGGCTATTCCAGATAGCATATAGAGATGCTGTTCTTGTGGCATATATGCAACACTGTGAGAAAAAAAATCATATGACCTAGGTCACATGATTACACTCCAAATGATTATCCAACTTTATTCCTATACTTGAGACAACTTTTTTGCTTGTGCTATCTGAATAGTGTTTTATATGTTTATACATTAAACAAAGTTGAAGAGAAATAAAGTAAAAACAATAGGCATGTTGAATGCACCACAATCTGCCCTCAAGAACTCCCTATGTATTTTGACACCTGTTGCATTGGGTTCTGACTTGTGTTGAAAACAGATATTTTTTTTTCATTCTGTCAAATTTGTAGGTGAAAACACTTCAATTTCGGAAAATTGGAGTTTTGCACCCTTTTCTTATAAAAATTCAAACTTCTAATCAAACAGTTAGATTCCAAGATGTTTTTCCTACATACTGAAATCCTTTTTAAACCAAAAGTCTTAAATTTTTTTTTTTTTTTTTTTTTTTTTTAATACAAAAACTGTTGAATCATTAGTGCCTTGACCCTACACCACCTTACTTTACCACCATCCCTTCCCCTAATATACTCTTTTTTCTGATGTTTGTTTGGTATTGATTTAATATATGAAGAAAAGTGTTGGAGTATAGAATTATTTTTGAATAGTTTATATATATAATTCATGCTGTATATTTGTTCATTTAGGGGTGGGGGTAAATTAAAGTGATGCCCTTTTAGGAATTATATAAGAAGAACCATTCAAGGGGGGGGGGGGAGTCAGCATAGCTGTCCTGGGCACCATGGTTTGGGGGGCACTGAGGCTGGGGGTTTGCCCACTTCAGTCAAAGTTTTCGCTTTGATTTGGCTCTGTTTATTTGAGTCAGGTCGGGCACAGTAATTCATTTTTCCTAGGGTGCCACTAACCCAAGGAACAGGTCTGGGTATAAGTAAGTATTCTAGAATTTTGAAATAATTTCAGAATTTTACAGCTTTTCCTTCTAGAACAGCCCACCATTAAATCTATATCTTCCTTGGTACCATACAAGTTTAGTGGCTCCACAGAAGAAAAATCTGAATAAAATCAAAGTATTGCAACTATATTCCTTATTTTTTGTTCTCTCTAAAAAGTTGTATTAGAATTTCTGAGAATACACACCTCCCCACACCTTGTATCTTACAGTCTCTTATCTACTTCTAATGATACATTTTTTTGCTGTTTTTCATCTGATGACATTAATGTTAGTGTAGTGAACAGCTCCACAACCATCAGCTGTATTTGAATCATGTATGGACTAAATTATATAGTCTATATATAATTCATGCTGTATATTTGTCCATTTAGGGGTGGGGGTAAATTAAAGTGATGCCCTTTCTGGAATGATATAAGAAGAGCAATTCAAAGGGGAGGCAGCAGTCAGGATAGTCGCCCTGGGCACTGTAGCTGGGGGGCTGCCCACTTCAATTAAGTTTTCACTTTGATTTGGCTCTGTTTATTTGAATAAGGAGGTTGGGCACAGTAATTAATTTTTCCCTGGGTGCCACTAACCCTAGGAATAGCTCTGGGTATAAGTAAGCACCAGTATTTTACAATTTTTGAAATGATTTCAGAATTTTATAGCTTTTCCTTCCAGAATTCAAGATTAGTGGCTCCACTGAAGAAAACATCTGAATAAAATTATAGTATTACTACTAGATTCCTATTTTTTGTTCTCTCTAAAAGTTGTATTTGAATTTTTTATAATACACCAACACCAAAAATTTCCTCCCCCATCAGTGCAATTACAATAGACCTAGGCTGACCTAGGGCTAAATTCAAGACCTCTAGTTTTTGCTGCTTCTTTTGGCCCTTATAGTGACTTAAAAAAATACCCATCTTTGATTAGTTGTCATTTTAGACAGTAAAGATCAGACATCTTGTTTTTCCTCACCAAAATAGAAACATTGGCAACAAAAGTCTTAATTATTTAGTTAATCTAAATCCTTTTAATGTTGCTATACAAGGGTACTGGCAGAAATTTTTTCGGGGGGGGGGGGGGCTAGACACCAAAACGGCAGTGGTGGTTGGGTGACAGGGAATATATTGCAGGATATTTTTTTTGTAGGAACAATTTTATTTTAAAATACTTTTAGGAAATGACTCAAATAAAAAGAACAATTCAATTGCATGCAAAACGAAACAAAATACAGTATATTTTAAAAAACAAGGATTCCTGGCAAACGGATCACTTTATTTAATCAATAATATTTTTAATTATTATGCATTAAATCTTAAAAGAAAATCAAACCGAAAATACAGAATTATTTATTGCTTATGTAGATTATAAGAAATTTAGACTTGACTATGCAATTTCCTACTCCTTAGAATAGTTTACAGAAAGGGTAGAGATACTTGAAATCATCCTACCTGCATAGATACCATGTCTTGATTTTACACCAGCCATTTCAAATGTACCTCTTTCATAGCAGGACAATTCTCAACCTCAAACTTAAGTTTGAGGTGGAGAATTGCTTTTTGGTCTGCTTTTCATCCGCTTTTTGGAGTGCCCATGCTTCAGAGCCATATTTGAGCACTGTCACCACTGTAGCTTCTAATATTCTGATCTTGGTTTGCAGAATTATCTTTCTGTTCTTCCAAGCTTTTTATAACTGTGCAAAAGCACACTGAGCCTTGGCTATTCTACTTTTAACATCTTCACTGCTCCCACTGTCTTTACTAATAATTCCACCAAGGTAAGTGAAGCTGCCCACCTGATCAATCTTTTTCTTACCCAATGTCACCTTTTCATCTTCACTTATTTCTAGCCTTAGTGACTTAGTCTTCTTAACATTAATGTTCAAACCTATTCTAGTACGCTGAACTTGCAAAACCTCTAAAAGCTCATCCAATTTGCTCACACTTTCATCTAGGATGTTTAATTCATCAGCATAATTGAAGTCCAGGAGAATTTTTCCTTCCCATTTGATTCTGTGGTCTCCCATTGCCTTTCCTGCGCTCCTTAAGACAAAGTCCATGAAAATGATCCATATAAATTGGGATAGAACACAACCCTGCTTAAATCCTGATTTAATATGAAACCAGCTGCTAACCTCATTCCTACCTTTACCATAGCAGTGTTATTCTTGTACATATCACTAATTACTTTAATGTATTTGTCTGGTATAGCATACAAGGATAAGACTCGCTAAAGCTCTTCTATTAACATAATCAAATACTTGCTCATAATCTATAAAACTGAGACTAAAGGTATTTGACAACTCAGGCACTTCTCAATTATTGACCTAAGAGTGAAAGTTTTGTTGACACACCTTCTACCTTTTCTAAAACCAGACTGTTCTCTTAATGCTTTGGTCTACAGCATCTCTCGGCCTAAAAAGTAGTATATTACTTAGTAATTTACTACATACAGAGACCAGACTAATGCCTCAATAATTACCACACTCACTCTTATCACCTTTTTTATACATTGGTTTAATTAAGGTTCAGCAATTAAGGTTTTCAGTCATAAAATCAGCAATTAGTATCCTATTATTAATACCATCCCAGCCTAAATAAGATTTAGCAGCTTCCTTATTCATCGTGAGCCCTACTGCCTGTCTATGCACTTCATCCTTCCTGCCTGAGTAAACAAATATTATATCACGTAATTTTATGTCTCCTACCTCTGGCCCTGGGATATGAGTTTCTGAAACTGTTAATAAGTTTATTGCAAATCATCTGAATTTGTCAGTCAAAATGTTGATAAGATAGTTATTTTTTAACATCAAAACTTTCCAAGTTCCAATTTTCATATTCTTTAAATTATTGAAATTATTTTCACCTCAGGAAAAGCAATGATCCCGGATACCAGTGTAGGACGGGGACCTACATATCTTCTCAAGTCTACACCAAAGTGCTTAAGACGGCTTAGAACTGGACAGCAATAAGTCCCTGGGACCTCCAGTATGAATGGAGGCTTTGTGCAATACTGGGGCCATCTTATTCACAATATAGTTTTCAGCACTTGCCAATGCTATTCTATCAACAAGACTCAAAATCCTGCACAGACAGTCTCAAGCCTATTACCTCCAACTCATTATATATTCATGCCTACAAACATTATACTACTATGGGAGACAACCCATAGTAGATAAATTAGCTAGGATGAAGTTTTTCAGCCCGAAAATGCCTGTGAAAAACAGAACAAGCCCAGAAAAATTATCCATTAATCAGAATCACATGTGCATGCTGTGTTGTTTGCTATGCTATAAATGCCTTGAGGGGTGCCACTCCTCAAGTTGGAATAGAGTTGACTGTAAGGTCCCCAGTCTTGCAGGTACCCCAAAAGGGTCAAGGCTTTGTAGAGGCCATTGTCCATAGATCTGGATCTTACGCCCTGCCGCAGTTGTCCTCCTGTAGAGGATCCTCCCATGATGATGTTTTGCTTCACCATGCAATTTAACCCATTACTGACAAAAATGAAGTAAGATTTTGTATTTTTACTGTAGTTGGTTCTAAACTGAATGCTTCAAAAAGATTTCTGCATCGACTTCCATTTTTACTGAAGTTTCATAATATGCATCTGTCTAATTCCTTGAAGTTACATTGACTTTTACCATTTTAAGTCTGCTCTAGAAGTGAGGATGCTACTGATGTTCTAATCCTCTTGAACCCACTTTGACATCCAATGTCATCACTGGCTGGTCATATGTTAGATGGAGCCCGACATAGCTCAAGCATACAGGTGTAGCACTTGTAGACAAGTGCACAACTCAAATATTGTTGTGGAAATTTAAACAATCTCCATTTAAGCAGTAGACTGCACATAGAACTTAATTGCTACTCAGAGGGTGATTCAGAAATAGGTATCTTCTCACAAGAGGTTTCCTTTATAGGCATTTTCTCAATAATATAGCTACTTCTATGATAACTGTAATGGGCAAGCTTTCAATTACTGCTTTTATATCCGAACTCAACATATTTAAACCTGTGATATGGCTGAACAACATGAAAGAAGAAATAATCGAATTTGAAAATAAAAATCCCTTGGTTTGGATTGTCTTGTTATAGTCAGTGATGATTTCAAATGAGTACTCATCAAACATGAAAAAGTAGTTTATGAAATGTTTCCAGAACAGATCATCTACATGTCTTGGGCCATCAGCAGCTTAACTTTTAAAATTTTACCCAAATGGGTTTTACTGTTCAATAATCTATTTATGCATGACTGAACAGACAACCACATCACATGGCCTGGTCCTAAGAGTTTATGAATCTTTACATTATTGATTTCCAGGAACTCCTTAAAACCTTAGCTTCTCTTTGCAATTTTGGCACTATCTCTTTGGATTATAAATGGGTCTGCAAACAGATTAAGTGTCACTGCTTTTATCCTCAATCTCTTTGTGTCAATGACCAGTCACAATGCAGAGCAGCTACAAGTGTATGAAGACTAAACTGAATTTAACCATAGCATATGCTTTCCCACTCCCTCATAAAGGGATGCAATATTTGTTTTATAGATTGTACTAGACAAATATCTAAGGCTAAGGTAGGCTACTGTTCTAACTGTTGGCCAGCTAGAACCACAAAGTGAAAATTACAGGTTCTGTTAATTTTTCAAATGAAGGTTGAAACAAATACTTGGAAAAACATCAGTGATTCCAAAAATATGAGTCAAGTTTTTCCCTTAAGCAGTTTGAAAAAAAGCATGTGATCTCATGGGAAAATATGATAAGTTGAAACCCTGGCTGGATTCCCATTTTATAAACAGTAAAGAAAATGAGCATTCCTTTAAAATAAGAAAACAATTCCTAAGGAATAAGAAAACTCAAACCAGAAAAGTACAATTACAGTTATTCACAAGATAAGTAAGTCAAAATAAAAAAGGTTCAATTTGAAATGAATTATAAATTTCGAAAAGGGACCTTTTTTAGACTATAAAGTACCCTGATATCACCAATGTGAAGATATGTTAACAAAAACACTAATAGGTACCTTTTGGCAACCACGCTCCTTCCCAACTATTATAGTTTAAAAGCACAAAATAGGTTCTAACTTTGAAATGAATCTTTGATTTCTGTAGAATCCCATCTCAAATCTGGAGAACTGCCATGCCAATACCAACAGTACAGGTATAGCAGACCAAGCCTGCCCAAATTAAAAAAATCCAATAATTAAATAATTAGGGTATTGTCAGTACAATCTACAATGGCCATCTTATTTTCATATTCTCTTTGGTGAATTTTGATCACCATATGATAGAAAAAGCCCTGGTTAGGTCCACGGAAGCCCATTTAGCTGGATGATTACTTTCATTGGACACTTTAGTAAAAATATAGAAATAGCCTGTTTTGAGTAATCACATGAGTGAGCCTAGTAAGGCTCACTTACTAGGCTTACTAGGCTCACTAACACATGAGTCTAGTAAGTATCAGAAGCCTACATTTACACAAAGAAAATGGTACAATTTTCTCGGCAGTTCCTCTCCACACATTCTGAGACCACACTGGCTACAAATGATATAAGACCAAAAATGAAGAGTTAAACAAAATATAATTACCAAAAAGACAAAACCAACCAAGGATAATTTTAAGCCAGTGACTAAGCAAAAAAGCAAAGCAGATATTTCAGCAAAAACTTCTGCTAAGTTGGCCACAGTGCAAAATGAAAGTGACATTTTGAAGTGACCTGTACAGAAAGAAAATAAGTATTGAGGAAAACAAACCACAAATGAAAGGAAGTTCGAAAATTTGATTGGGCATAAATTCTTTCCCTAGCAATTACTAAAGCCTGATTACTGAATAGAAATATCCCTAGTATCTTTGTTCAAAGCAAGGTCTTCTTGCATGCACTGTTTTTTTTTTCAGTTCAATGGCTCCCCTAAAAAATCCTTCATTTTGACCAAAACCTACATAAGCCATAAATAATTTAGGACTGGAAAAATAGAGGAACAAATGCTATCTAGCATATTGGATAAGGAATAAGTGATTTTGGTACTTTATAACCAATGAACAAATTCATTAGAATGTAAACATTTTAAGTTAACATCTTGAGAAGCAATTGGGCTTGAAAATGTCCTCTTCGAATCCCATCTTTGATGCAGATCATTATCTGAAAAAGTTATTTATTTGGTGTATCTTGAACTAACCACCAAATCTCTCCCATATCTCATATAGTGGAAACATGGTGAAATTTATTTTAGTCAAGTTTCTTTACTGAAATGCAATAGCTAGGATACGGTAAGTATGGCATTTTGAAAATTGAAATCTTCATGTTTGAATACCTGTAACCTGAATGTTAGTCATTTATGGCAAATTTAATCTATGTTGGTATTGTATTGGATTAATGATGCTTCTTGACTACTAAGGTGCTTGTGTTGGCCCTGCACTGTGTTGTTACAGCTGGTTTTGGTCTCTGGGTCCAATATTACCAAGCTGAGGTCAAACCCAGTGCACCACCAGAGGACCTTAATCTTTGTTTTAAGTCTATTCTCCTCTATTTGAAATGGTATGTCTTTGTGAGTTTTGCTTGCCTTGTTTGTGCATAAATCCGGTCAATTCTTGGAATGTACCTTTCCAACCAGACTGTAAACAATTTCCCCCAAAAAACAGGGTGCTAGTGTTATAAGATTGTGTAATGTATTTTTAAGGTTTTGACCACTCAGTAGTGGATTGATACTCGTGTTATAACTGGTAAAATTGGTCACGGTGAAATTGGGTATTTTACCGTAATTTTACGGACCCCCGTAAAATTGGTATTTTACATATTTTACCGGTATATTACATATTCTACTGGCATATTTTACGACGCCTTGCAATTTTCAGAGCACAAAAGCGCAAAGAGGCTGGTATGAAAAATTATTGAATATGATTTTGTTTTGTGTTCCCTGGTTTAATAGGCCGTCTGTCTGACCTGGGTCATTTGTTATCAGAACGATAAAGTGTATTATAGTACAGATAATTATTATTTAAAAATGGTGAAAATTAGCTGAAATAAAATTACATTAGTTCTGTGAACTGTTAAAGACAGAAAGGGTTACAAGCAGGATTGACATATGACAAACTAGAAAAAATAATAAAATTAAATAGCCGAGAAAAATGAGGGTAATGTCAGTCAACGGACAAAAAAAGAAGCAAAAACTATTGAGGCAGATATTTCGTCAGGGACTTCCGCGCAGCCATCTTAAGTGCTCCAAAAAAAAGGAGCAAAAATAACCTTTTGAATTAACTCTAAATGAGGAGAAGAAAGACTGAATCAAACAAACCAAAAGAACAGGCCAAAATAAATTTTAAAGATATTCACCAATTAGATTAGACAAGGATTCTCTGCTTAGTGATTGACTTTGCTTGTCTACTGACCTAATTTTTATTAAAAGTGTGGTCAGATGATCTTAATTTAGACTGAAGAAAAACATTATTTGAATCCTTTTATTGTAAGTTATTGTAGATTGGGTTTAGAGGAACATCTCCAGTATCTCTATTTAAAGGAAGGACTCTATTTATGGATTTTTTAAAAATTTCAATTGCCTTCCTAAAAGAATGTGGAAAGCCATTTGCTTCAAATATTAAAGTTGCCTCATTAAAACTACATGGTCTAGATTTTCAACAATATGGAGGGCCAAAGCAGAATCAGTATCCTCATTTTTATTTTAAATTTCACATCCAGAGAAATCTTGTATTCATGCCGTCTTTTCCTCGGGAGTTGGCATTTACCAACCCCCCCCCCCTCCCTCCGCCAGGAAAATACCCACGGAATATTCCCCCGTGGAAAGTTTCCCACTATTTTCCCCTTGGATGATTCCAGATTTTCATAAGAAGGGAAATTTAAATTTCTACTCTCCTGTTTTAGTCACTAACGACCCATAAGGGTTCAATGTATTAATATTTGTTCATTTATTATTTCCCGGAGGCACTTGATGTGGAGGAGGTGGTCGAATAAGCTTTGGAGGGGGCTTAGTCAATTGGAAATTTAAAGTTCCAGTGCCTTTTTCTAAGATTTAGCCTGCTTTTCAGCCAATTGCTTCCAAATGAGTTTTTACTGACTACCACAGTTTATATAATTATCCAGTAAGCTTATCGCAGATCATTTCTGGTCTTCGTTCTCGGTGCGAACAAAAAGCTCCTCCCACTTCTTCGTGCAGTTATGGATCAGTGTGTTTGCGTCTATCAATGAGAAATGGTTACAAAGTGCATTATTCGTAATAGCGGGTTTCCGATTGTTTCGCGTCTGACTTGTCTACCCGTGAAAAGATCTGATGCCGCTTATGTTTCTACGTTCTCTGGAGCACTCGCACCCCGGTCCGGGTTTTTATAATGGGTGAGATAGGGAATGATCATACTGGATAATCATATAAACTGTGCTGACTACAGTCTATAAAAGAAATTCTTATTCTAGCTTAAAAAACCTTTTTTGTTTACTTGTTTTGGGTATTTTTATAAATAAATGAAAAATAACATGTATATGATATGAGAAATGTGGCTGAATACGGCTATTTAAATATAAAAAGCTATTAGGGTAGCATTTCTTAGGTTTAATTGTAGAAAAAAAAATGACTTATAATAATATGATTTTGCTCCCAAATAATGATGAATTTGATATATTTATTTTTCTTTTTTTTTAACTAGATATCCGAAATCAGGCACTGTCCGATTGCTGAGGTATTACCCTAGGCACACGATTACCAAAGGGTTAAACTAGACAGTTAATTAAATTGATGAAGCTCTAGATAAAGGGGCATTGCCTTTTTTAAGCCCAGGAATTTCAGAATAGTTAAAAAAAATGCATTAAAAGTTGTAAGTGATGCTTTAAAATGTTATAACTTTTAATGTTGTAACTGTGGAGCGAAATCGGGGAATTTTTAATAAAAGTGCTAAATGAATTTGGGTCAAGAGGATACCCTGAAAGTGAACTGTTAGTTATATCACTGTTGCACAAGGGCGGACCTAGAGAAGACCTCCGAAACTGGTGACCAATCTCCTTAACAAACTGTGACTTTAGAATATGCACTAAAGTATGGTCTAAAAGACTGGAGAAAAGCGCAGCGTAAATAGTGGGAGATTACCAGTACAGTGGAATAAAAAACAGGAAAGCCCAACATGTCCTGACAGTTCTCAGAGGCCTTTGCCTTCGGCAAGATAAAAAAAAAACGATGGAAACAGTGTTAGGTTGGAACCTATTAGCCCTAGTTGGCGCTGACATAGTGAAGACGTATGATTCCGTAATACGAGAGATTTTGTGGTTATTATTGTGACTAAAAATGAATTTCGGAAAGAATGTCATAGATAAATTGGAAAGAACATATTCTGCACCGAAAGTGGTTATAAAAGTGAATGGAAAACTGACGACAATAATAAACCTAGAACTGCTGGAAGGGGACCCTTGTTCTGGAACGCTATTTGAAATATATCTCGACCCACTCTTTCGGTATGTAGAAGAAAGAACGTGCAGTGTTCAAGTTTCTGAAAAGTTTTTCTGAAAAGTGCAGCTTTCTTAGATGACGGAAATTTTATCACTGGAAGTGAAAATGATGTGAAAACTGTGTGTAAGGGTTTGCATTGGTACGAGCCAAGATTTCACGTGAAAATACACAGACAAAAGAGCAGTGTTCTACCCTTGAACAAATCGGCAAATTACGACGACATAGAAAGAAACTGTTGGCTCCCGTTTGCAGAAAAAGCGCGAGTATTGGGCCTGACTTTTGAGAATGTGCTGAACACAAAAAATTTGGGAGGAAACAGTAAATAAAATAGTCGGGATATTGAGTCAACGGAGAAAAAGCCTTTTCAAAACGATGTTCGAAAGAGTTCTGTATGTCAATACATATTGCCTCACGCTATTATTTTACACTGCTCCTGTTTTCGCATTACCTGAAAACCTTGCCAAACAAATTGAAAGAGCCATCTGAAGATTTGTTTTGACGGGGAAACTTGAAAAGCTACAAATAAAAATGCTATACTTTCCTGTGGAATCGGGCGGAACTGGGGTAGCAGATTTCAGGGTTTTATGCAAGACGCTCTCTTCTTCAGAAATATTTGTGAACTTGTGGTTAAAGAGGAGCCATCAACTGCAATTTTGAGGCAGTGGTTTCTCCCTATAGTGAATGAGGATGCAGAGGAAAAGGTGAAAAAATTGGGCAAAAAAATTTCAACCCATCTGTGATGGATTGTCAGCCCACTGAAGAAAGCAAAGGAATTGGGAGCACTGAGATGTGACTTGGGAAAGGAGGAACTAAAGAAGGTATCGCGGGATGTTTTTAGAAGTGAGAAAGAACCGAATTATAGAGCTAGAGAAAAGGAGCCGTTCATTGATTTTCAGTTATCTTTTAAAAATCTAAGTGAATTGCCGTTTAGTTATGAACAGAAAGAGTTTGTGTACTGCATGATTCATGGAATATTACCCTTTAGTGATAGAGTTAGTCGCATATTGAAAACTCAAACGCCTACTTGTTTGATGTGTGGAGACTTAAAGGGTTAAAAAAATATACTAAACCAATGCGAGACTAAGGTAAACAAGGAAAGGAAGTTTTAGATTTTTCAAGTTCATTTTGTTGCCAAGGCAGCCATCTGAGGATTATATCTGTCAAAACGGTTTGTTAAATATATTCAATTTAGTCTTAAATACATACAGGTTCACCATTTGTTAAGGTTCAGTTTTGAACAGAATACATGTACTTCAAGTTACAGAAATATGCATATGGAATTTAAACTTTGAGTCTGGACTCAAGTAAATGCAGTTTTAGTCCGTTATTTAATACTGATAGCAATGATTCAGAAATGGGTCGTCTGAACTAACCGAATGCTTGACTTTGATGCAAGAGCAACAGGAATAGGTTTCTGCTATCAGATTGTTTCCAGCATTTGACCTCGCACTTTGCATCAAAATCTAGTCAAGCGTGGTGGCTGGTCCAGTTAAATCAACAATGAATCATTGCTATACAACCTTATTTCAACGTTGGTCACAATTATTTTTGTATGAAATTAGATTAAGCATTTCTATTTTGCATTTTTTGGGTTGGAGGTTTTGGGGTAAGGTTGGAAGTATGGTATGATGAAGAATATCAATGCCCTGAACTTGATAATAATTACACATGTAGTTATTGCAAACGCTAGGCTACTTAAACACTTCTTTTTCATTTCAGTGGTTTGTTATCTTACAAATTTTATGTTCATAATATAGCTGTTGTTATTTGAATGGAAATTGATGCTATGAATCAGCTATAAAAATATGCTGAAGTCAGAATAGCACCATAAAAAGACATGTTAAAAGAAATGCCATCACTTGATGGCATTTGTATTAGGCAGCTGGAAAAGGTTAGGTACTAGAAACTGAAGTGCACCCTAACTAGACATAAAAAAAGAAACAAAGACTTCATTTTTGGGTTCAATGCAGTGGGTTTATTTCAGCTTTTGGTCATAAGATGAAATTCAACCATGGGATGATGAGTTGTACAAATTAAGAAGAAAAAATATGATCAACCCACTCATTGGTGGCTGTTTCGGTGATTTTACACCGAAAACAGTGTATGTTTTTAGGCAGACACATACATCGGCATTTATGTAAAGAGGTTCCTCAAGTTGCTGAACCTCAATTTCAGTAAAAAAACAAAATACAGGTGATAATAATCCTAAATGAAAAATCATGACGTGTTGAAGGAAGCCAGACCCTAGTCCCGAACACCCTGCAAAAGCGTCAGTATGTTAGATATTCCTATAATCTGGAACTTTTTCTGTTGAGCATGGGTCTATGCAACAAGACTGTAAAAGATGCGCTCAGAAGATATGCTTTTCTGATTTCATCAAGTAGCCTATATTTTTAGGTCAAAATTTCTTTGGGAGGGGTTTCCATTGGGAAAATTCAGGCTGAAGAAAGGCTATTAGCTAATGACCCAATCTTTAATGCACAGAATGCGTATTGAAGTTTAGAAACAAAATGTAAGGTCTTGTTTGAAAAAATTCCCTGATGCACAAGATGTGGATTGTTTTTCAATAATTGTTTGATGAAGGGGAGGTGGGGTGCAAGTTTGATATAAATTCATCAAAAATCAGCTAATTATATAGAAAGCTTGGAAAATGTAGGGTAAGTTATTACATTATTGAAATCTAGGGGATGGTGGTAGGTTCTAAAGCCTGCCTATGTTGGTACCTTGTAATTATAACAAACAATTGTCAATTTTGTTCTGTAAAGAATGTGAATCCAGGTTTTTATAAACACATTTTATAAAATAGATACCAATTTTTGGAGTAATTTTTGTAGGTCTTTAGGTGTATTTGTTTTATATTTTAGGATGTGATTGATATCTGGGATACTAACGAAAATCTTGAAGATCTTTCTCGAAAAAAGGAAGCTCAACTTGATGGCCTGAAGAGAAACTTGCATGAGAATCAAGGTAATGAAAGCTTCAGTTAGAATGAATGTTTTTTTTCAACTGAAATCATCAATAAATGAGCTGCATCAATAATAAATGAGCTGATACCGTCCCCTCATTTATTGATGCAGCTCAGATATGTAATATACAAAGACTCATTTCAGTAATAGTTTTTAATTTAAAATTTATCTTATTTATCAATAGAGATATTCCAACACCTTCATTCTTTTTTATTTTTTTTATTTAACTCAATACAAAGAATAGACATTATAAGAGTCAGACGAATTTTTTTTTATCACATCCTGAAGCCAACTAAAACATGTGGGCGATTACTTATATGCATTACCTGTAAGGAGAATTTAAATCTACCTAGATATGCTCAAGTGCATGATTTGCTTAGCCAAATTCTTTCAAGACTAACCTGAGTACATCAATTGAAAACCAAAGTTCTTTCATTATTACCCTTCTTTTATTTTGGCAAATGTTAGAGCAGTTTTTTTTTCAAGGTCCCATTAATAAATCTTTTGGAACTCGAATAACATTTTTTTTTCGTCTTTAAGAGGAGCTTCAAAAACCAAAACAATTGCAGTTAACTTAAATAGGGGAGACCGGCCCACGATCGGCAGGTTTTGACTTTCAATTCTCCAGGCATTATTTTAACCGATATGAAGTTGCTGAGTATGCCAAAGCAAAGGTAACTCAGTGGGTATCATCCCAGAAAAAAACAATTTGGAATACTCCTCCAATGTTTTAGCTGGAAGCTGCTCTTTCCAAGTGGCCAAAAGTGCCGAACCTAGGCCACCCCGGTACTGGTTCGGCCGTCTCTGGCCTACGTTCGGCCACCTGACAAGAAAAACAGAAAATTGTCCAGCAAAACGTTAAAACTTGTTTTACGGCTACAAAAGTATAAAAGAGTATGATCAGTATAAAAAGATAGAGAATCAGCTTCAGTAAGGTTAAAAAAAACTGACAGAATATTCATTTGAAATTGTAAATTGATAGATCAACACCAAAAGTGAGCCGCTTCACTAATCTTGACGTTTCACCTGCAATAGTCGGTGATGCCAGTTTCATTTCAACTTCCGTCTTTAAGACACTAGCTGTCTCGTCAGTTAGCAGAAAGTCACTTACTCCTGTCTTCTTTAGAAACTGGACCTCAAGTTCTTCAGTTACTACGTCTTTGATAATGGTAATATAGTGAATGGATTCCCTTTTTTGCTCTTCAGCCCAACAAGAATGTAATCGCCAACCTTGTCGTTCTCAGTTTCAAATTGGAAGCTGCTGGCAGGGGGCTCGTCTTCAATGTTCATACTGGAGTCTGAAGAGTCGTTGTATACGGGTTCACCTATGTCAGAATCGTCACTCTCATTGCGACTCTTGTTGAGAAAAACAAGCTTTTCGTTTTTTAGCCTTTTCGCTTCTCTGACTTTCTTCATTTCCAGGACTAGGGCTTTCTTGGCAGATGCAGCGTTTATCTCGGCAGTAATGCGCTCTTT
Organism: Artemia sp. Kazakhstan ARC1039; assembly: GCA_029168905.1. Classification (NCBI taxonomy): domain Eukaryota; kingdom Metazoa; phylum Arthropoda; class Branchiopoda; order Anostraca; family Artemiidae; genus Artemia; species Artemia sp. Kazakhstan ARC1039. The sequence continues at coordinate 16,220 of JAQQPU010005497.1, forward strand.
CACAGGGGTGTCGGTGAGCACTTCTGACTTATTTTTCATATTTTTTTTTCCTGTTAATTTTTCGCGGTGAGCCTTTCGGGAAGGGGTTCGTATCGACGATCTCTGAACGAATCATCTGCTGACCTTTCCTCCTCATTTGGAGCTGGAACCTGTAATGCTTCAGTATCGGCGTCTATGTTAAAATAAAAGTCTAAATGTCCCACAGGACTTGCGCTGGGAATAGACACTTCATCGGTGGGTGCTTCACTAGATGTTGTTGGTAGTCTATCTGAGACATAGGACGAGAGGAACTCATAATCCTTGGAGACATCTCTGTTTGTGGGGTAGATCCCACTTGCTCTGAATCCACTGATGATATTCTCAGGAGTGAAAGCCTTCGGATATGCTTTCCTCAGCAGTTCGGCAATGTTATACATTGATATAGTTTTACATTTATGGGGAGTCATTAAACTTGCAGCTTCCCGGTTGTAGTAGGTCTTGAGTGTCCCCATGACTGTCCTGTCTAGAGGCTGTAGTTTGTGAGCAGTATGGGAAGGGACAGTTAAAAGTACAACGCCATTATTTTTAGCCAGATCAAGCGATTCAGAGGTGTATTGGCTGATGTGGTTATCTAGCACCAGAAGTACGGGGGAATGTTTGGAGGGTTTGACATGATTGATAAAATGCTGCAAGTAAAGCAGAAAAAGGGAGGCAGTCATCCAGCCAGAAATATTTTCTGAGCCGGTCATGATGGTACCCTGTGGAGCCCCCTTGAGTAAAATTTCCAGACACTGTTTCCTTGGGAAAATAAGCAGAGGAGGGACTTTGTTCCCAGTGGCATTAACACAAGCACACATCGTGGTCAACTGGCCTCTTTCTGCTGACGTGACTTTCCCCACTTGCTTCTGCCCTCGCCGTGCAAGGATTTTACCAGGTTTGTGAACGGTTTTCAAACCCGACTCGTCTACATTCCAGATGTCTTGTGGTCTGAACTTGTGTTTGTCTAGGACCCGCTCCAGGTTGTCAAAGAAAGTTCCCACAGTCCCACAGTGTGACGGTTGAAAGCAGTCGCCCGTCCTAGGCTTGTACCTTCTGGCGTTTTTACTGATAGTCTTATGGCGAGCCATAAAACCACATCACACAATCCTCGCCTGCAATGCCTCCACCTCCACTAGCTTCGCATTTCCAGTTGTCTCGTAGTTTTATACCCTTAGTAATGGCATAGTTGTATGCAAGTTTACACACTTCAAGCGGAGTACAGCCGAAATGCATATCAGCTATCGTTTTCAGGTAAGTTTCTAGTGCTTTTTCTTACTCCTCAGTAAATATTTGTCTTGTGTTATAACCGGGTTGAAAGAAACTCAGGTCCAGGCTTTGTGGAGGAATATTCAGCTGCTCAACTTTTTTCAAGTAGTCTTGCAGTGTTCCTCTAGGGACACCCATGGAACTTGCAGAGGATCTGACTGACTTCTTGTCGACTAAGACAGAAAAAACTGATATGATATTCTCAAAATGTACTGTTTACTCAGCTTTTATAAACATGGCCCACATTCGGATGCCTTGGTTTGGCATGCCGAACCTGTCCCGGACATTGTGGCCGAACGTGGGAATTCGCCATCTCACGGGATGAAAAAATGTTAGCAGCAGACCGGTGAAGATGGCGCGTCTTCTAAGATGCGAAAAGACAGGCAGTTAATCAGAGAATACAACGTGAGTTTATGTCCTATCAAGTATCTGTAGTTAGCCGTAGAGCTTCAGACATAACTTGAACAAAATTCAGGATTTACTCACCATAAAACACGATCCAATCTGGTATTTTTGGTAAAATTGTTAATCAAGGGCAGCCATTTTAAAAACATACACTCCCATCTGGCGGGCTTTTGCAATCTACCAGAAGTCTTCATCTGTTTTTAAATTGAGATTATTTGCTTTGGCCGAACGTGGGCTGTGCCGATCGTCGGCCGTGCTGATCGTGGGCCGGTCTCCCCTACCTGCAAAGGCCACACTCCCTTTCCACTATACATACAAAAGATATGTTTTCTGGTTTAAATTTCAGATGAAAATCTGTTTCAGTATCAAGTTGAAGAATATGTGATTTTATATATTAAATTTTTTTTAAAGGAATCAAATTGAAAAAAAAAATGTCTTTGACAAAAGTTTTTAAAGAAAGGTAAAGAGTGATGTTAAAACCTAAAATAGGCAGAAATCTAGTTGTATAATAAGTTAAAATGTTCGGAAATTCCTGTTACCGGGTAAATAAAACCTAAAAGGACCAGAAATCAAAATGATAATCAACTTAAACTTTAAACCAAGAGAAACAGGAAGCTAATGCTGTATTAATTTGCCTCAAAACAAAACTTGACATAATCTATGTTATTTTTTTCTGAAACTGCAGCATATAGCTAAAAATACATTATTTTTCCTCAAAATATGACACCTATTTTGTTTCCTATTCCTAAATGTTTGATGGTAAAACCTATTTGATTCTATGTCTGTTACTAAACGATTATCACATAAACAATAATAATATTTCTAAACTACGTCATTGCATTGCACTATTATTCATAACCGTTACATATCTAATGAAGCTCATCCCTGGTCATCCCTGGGGATGACCAAGCTTTACAATTCTGGTTTACAAGTCTCTCTTTGTGATAGAGAAGAAATTCCCAAGCAATGATGGAACCGTCATAAAACCTGGGCTGTAAAAGTCAGCAGGTTAGATTAACTTTCTCTTGCCTGTAGTCAACCTCCTACCAAATTACTACTGAATGTTGTCACTTTTGTGTAGAAGGTTGGCTGGGCCCAGAAAGGGTAGATGGTGAAAATCCAACTTCTCTGTCCCCTTGGCCCAATATTACTTCCCTTTGGAGGTTAAAGAAAGAGACTATGTCTCTGAAACCTACCACTCTGTTGTTCCAGGGCACTTACTCAATTTACAGAAACAATTTATTCAATTATTTGTATCACTATTTAAAAAAATACATATAATACTTGCAAATACATTGCTTATAAAATGCAGAAAGATAGAAAAACGCTTAAAAGATTGACAGAGATACTCTTTTGCGCTCTTCAACAATTCTGGCAATGCAGAATAAAAAATTTATAAAGTAAATATTAGTTATTGCCAGGGTTATTAAAATAGGAAGAAGTTGTTTCGTGTTAGAAATTTTCAAAAGAGACTTGCATAGGGTTTGGATAGGATAATTCATCTGTGAATATGGGAGAGAAATACGGGGTTGAAGGCTCAGGTGAAAGTCAACAATCCACACGTTGTTGATTTCGGTTGTGTATTCCATAGTCTTGCCCTGCGCGTGTCTAGTAACTCTAGAGAGATCTCTCCAGATTTTGACGTGTTTGTCCGTGATGTGTAGCCAACAGCATTCATAAAAACACATCACAGCTTACACAAAGTTCCAGGGGGGGGGGAGGAATAAACAAACTTGAAAAAGACTGCTTAAATTTGAGTTGAAAGGCTGGTGGTGGATATTTGTGGGGTTTATGGCCTACTTTAGGTCCCTAATCATATAAGTTGAAAATTCTTGTGTGATGTTGGTTCAAACAAGCTACAACATGTCTATTCTTCTGCCAGACAATTTGCAGGGGGGAACAAATTGTTCCTCCAGTTTGTGCTTTTAGCGAATCAGTTGTTTTGAATTTAGTCTTTCTCCATTTTTTATTTTCCTTAGTGTGTACCACAAGAAAGCAGTTGTCAGCCCCTTGAAATTTTCGAACTGCTGTATCTCGTGAACGAAACGAGCTGTTTTTTCCGAGGTAGCACAGTGGATTGATCTCTGCTTGACAATGCAGTGCCCAAGGTTCGGTCTCTGCTGCCGTAGAACCGACACAAGGATTTTCTTAGTAAGGAAGAGTCGTAAATCCATAGACAAGAAACCAGCAGTTCAAGGAGCATTTCAGCGTCGTTAATCCATAGACTAAATACCAGCTGTTCAAGGAGCATTTCAGCGTCGTTAATCCTTAGACTAGATATCAGCTGTTCAAGGAGCATTTCAGCATCATCGTTAAATAGAACATTTTATCCATCTTAATTCAAAAGTAGATTTTCTTGTCATGGGACAACTTTCTAATACCGGTAAGAGAGTAGCAAAGGGAACCTCCAATTTCTTTAGCAATGAGAGAACTACATTAAAGCTTAGAATGCACATATGGTACCATTTCTCTACCTCAGTCTCAACCAGAGAAAATGATCTCACAAAACCTAACTGAAACCTTCAACAGAAATGCCTAGTTAAAGTAGCTTTCGGACCCGTAAGAAAATGAAATTTTTTTGTATCTGTAAAATCTTTTGTTCCTTATTTTTAGAAGATATTTTGGCAATAATGCCGGGAAATCTTTGCACATCTTAAGCACTTTTAGATTTTAGCCTAACTTTAATTTTAAAATCCTGGTTCCTGCTTGTGTCCTTAGACAGAGTTTCCCACTCGAAACCAGAAACATGGTTTGAAAATTGAAAGTTATGGGAACTAGGTTCAGATAGTGAAAACCATCCTTTTTTGGCCCCAGATAAAAATTAAACATAGGTTTCAAAAATGTAATACCATTATCATCGATCTGGCTAGAGGTCCACACTTCCCTTTAAACTGCAGAGGTTATATCCTTATCACTTACCTAAACAAAACAACAAAAAGTTTTGCTGCTGCATCACAATATTTCAGAGAAATTAGGTTTTTCTCGTGGAGCTAAAGAGCGAAGTTGACACCCAAAACGAACGGAACTGAGTCACAGATCACGCAAGATATGTCTACAAAAGTAGCTCAAATAAACTGATTCCTGGTATTTTCCAATATATGTTGAACTCTTAAAACTAGTGCTTTACTGAGAATGCACATATGGTACCATTTCTCTACCTCAGTCTCAACCAGAGAAAATGATCTCACAAAACCTAACTGAAACCTTCAACAGAAATGCCAAGTTAAAGTAGCTTTCGGACCCGTAAGAAAATGATATTTTTTTGTATCTGTAAAATCTTTTGTTTCTTATTTTTAGAAGATATTTTGGCAATGATGCCGGGAAATCTTTGCACATCTTAAGCACTTTTAGATTTTAGCCTAACTTTAATTTTAAAATCCCGCTTCCTGCTTGCGTCGTTAGACAGAGTTTCCCACTCGAAACCAGAAACATGGTTTGAAAATTGAAAGTTATGGGAACTAGGTTCAGAAAGTGAAAACCATCCTTTTTTGGCCCCAGATAAAAATTAAACATAGGTTTCAAAAATGTAATACCATTATCATCGATCTGGCTAGAGGTCCACACTTCCCTTTAAACTGCAGAGGTTATATCCTTATCACTTACCTAAACAAAAAAACAAAAAGTTTTGCTGCTGCATCACAATATTTCAGAGAAATTAAGTTTTTCTTGTGGAGCTAAAGAGCGAAGTTGAAACCCAAAACGAACGGAACTGAGTCACAGATCACGCAAGATATGTCTACAAAAGTAGCTCAAATAAACTGATTCCTGGTATTTTCCAATATATGTTGAACTCTAAAAACTAGTGCTTTACTGAAAACATCAAACCTGCCCCTAAAAGACAAGATTCTCTCAACAGAATAATTCTATATTCAACTAATATTCTTCAGAAAATAGAAGACTAGTTTATGAAGCTCTTAGTGGTCTTTTACCGGCTGTGATATCCATAACTTTTTGCAGCACAATTACAATCCTCTAAAAATAAAACTCATCCAAGCTCAGTTTTCTGTAAAATGCTAGTTTTTAGAAGCTAATTAATATTGTAAAATATCATTGTCAGTTTTTTTGTGCTAGTTTTGTAGATATATCTTGCATGATCTGCAAAGGAACAATTTCTGTTCAATTTAAGTTTCAACTTCGCTCTTTACTTCTGAAAAAAAATTAACTAATGTTTGCTCGTTTTTAGTTTTGTTTTTTGAATATTCACAATAAACCTTACAAAAAGATCTTTGTTTAACTTAAATGAAGAAGATAAAGAATTCAACAATAATTTTTGTTAAAATAGGGCATTAAATATAGGTTTTGTTTCTCACATCCCTTAAACTTTCCCACAAGAGTTTGTAACTTTGTCAGGTAAATAAAAACTCTGAGGGGTATGCTGTCATTGGCATTCTTTAGAGGAAATATACAATTGAGGAGTTTCGAACCTCCAGTCAAGTGTTTTCGACCGTTAAGTTTACAATGATACCCTCTTTATACCCCCTCAGTCTTTCCACAAAAGTGGCATTTTTGGGGTCAAGTGGCAATTAATAGAATTATTAGGACGAATTTATAAGATGCAGCAGCTTTCAATAGAGCCTTTAAATATCTTTGTGCGATCTTGCAGCAGCCTGCTTGCCCTAGCTGAAAAAGTTAGAAATAAATAAGAAGATGTATGCTAACCTGTCTATACTTCTAACTATGGATACATGCTGTTCTTTACTTACAGTTCATTACCACAAGCTGTTTCATACTTATCTAAATCAAGCTCAAAGCTTTCTCTCTTTAGTGATCTATAATCTCAATTGATGATAACAGGCGAGAGTAAACAAAAATAACCTCGTATATCAAGAGGAAGGGGCCTCCAAACCTCCAGTTGAGGGTTTTAGACAATGGCAAATTGAAAATGGCAATCTTAGAATTCTAATTCCCAGCACTTTAACCCTCTTTGGGCAAAATTGATGTTTTTTGGCATAAGATGGAGGAAAGCGCTACATTTTTGGAGCGAAAAAGAGAGAGGGAGAGATGAGGAAGCTGCAAAAAATTATAGAATGATAGAAAACATTCCTGGGTACTCTCTGCTATTGTTTCATGTATAGTTGAGACTTTGCATATAATGTAAAAATAAATCGCTATTACTTTTTGTTTACTTAAATGTATCTGTTTGTTTTTTGTGAAAGTCAGAGGGTTTTGTTTTCTATTTTCTTTTTTTTTCTTGTATAAAGTATATACTTTATAATGGGTTTTGCAATGAATAATAAAAAGAGAGATTTAGCGAAAGAATAAGCGAGGAGTTGATCGTATTCTAGCAGGAGAGGTAATAGTGTTCTATTTTGGAGTTTTTTTTTCAACTAGTTTTAGTGGGGGGAACGGGCTAGGATCCTTATTTTGTAAATTGCTTAACTTTGCTAAAAATGAATTATACATTGAAAGTAATTGTTTTATTTGTTTTAAACTTGATTTTTTCTTGAGCATCGAAAAAAATTCTCGTCTAGAGAAGATTTATAAGTACAGTTTAAATAACTTTTTCAAGCGTTCATTAAAGCGTATTAAAATCTTAAAATGTAAGTTTGATATATACACGGAAAAATTTATATTTGTTAAATACAAAAAAAAGAAAAACACAACATAAAGCATAATACAAAACATAATACAAAACATAAATAAAATACAACATAATACAAAAACATAAAGCATAGACATATTCTCGAGGCACATTGTAATAATTGGAAGTCAAAACTTTTTGAAACCCAACATGAAATTAGTTTTGGAGTTTATCGCCAAGTTCAGAGAATTTATGTGTTGGCTTTAGTTTTTGTTCCGACCAAAATATTCGTTTCTTTCTCGTCTAGAGAAGATTTATAAGTACAGTTAAAAGAACGTTTTTTTTTTTGAAATCTTAAATTTAAGTTTCCTTTATAGACGAATAAAAGTCAATAGAAATCAACTAGTGTTTTGGGGAAATGACAAAATATGGCGGCCGTGTAGCATGAGTAAGATGCGATGTATTTAAAATATCAAAATAAAGTTCCTTCTTTCCAAAGATAATTCCGATTTTCTATAATTAAGTTAAACCTAGTTTAAAAAAAAAGTCCTTAATCAGCAAGGAGAAAAAGTGCAGTCACCTCAGACAAAGAACAGCACTATCCAGGCTTAAGATTTCGCTAAGAGAGTGAGAAATAAAAAATATGCTACGTACGATATTTCTAAGGAAGTTTAAATGGCAAAAAACCGTGTGAACGCCTGAATCATCAGAAATATCTAAAAGGAATTATTGGACGAAAGATTTACATCCTTGGTCCTCTTGGGCCAATGGTGAGCCAGTCCTCATGGCGCAGGACTGAAAAGCTATGTTTTGATAGTGGGGTAAATGTGCTTTTTGAGATGATTCGTAAGTCAGATTTGGTATTATTCGTATATAAGATTGGGGAGGATTGAGACGAAATTCTCATATTCTTGTCGCCGTTATTGTCATTGAAGTGACCCATTGCTGTGCATCTAAGCATGTAAGTTCAATAAACCTATTGCCTTTTTTATCTGTGTTTATTTCATTTTATATGTCTGTATTTAGTCTAGCCTAATGATAGGTAATTAGTTCGTATATCTCCAAGGTAAACGCTCCCAAAGGAATTTGATCTCCAGATAGCTCGAGAAAAAAGAGGCCACATTTATATGTCTACATATTCAATTTTCTCCCATTAATTGAGAGCGGCGCTAGCCTAGTTGACACAATCTCCAGCGCTATAAGCGGCGCTATGGGAGAAATTTCTATCGCTACAAATATCAATTTTTTTTATCGCTACAAATGGCGCGAGTCGGAAATTGGAGAAAAACTTGCGAAACTTTGAAACTTTGTAATTTGTAAACTTTGTAATTTGAATTTAATTATTGGGAACGATACAGACATATAAGAAAAGTGATTAGGCCTATTGCCGCTAAGCTACGACAGGAAAAATAAACAAAAAATCGCGAAGAAAGGAAACGAGGACATTATTTACGACAGGAAAACCCTTATATCTCATAGGAGATAATAGCATCCCCCAAAATAGATTAAGTAAAAATAAATTTATTTTCAATTGATTAAAAAAAAATGGACGAACTGAACGATTTATTAATAGTGCAGAAGTTAGTCGCGAAAAATATAGAAATAGCAAAATCTATACCAGAGTACAATGGTCAATCGGATATTGACGAATATAATATTCAATTGACCCAGTTCGTACAACTAACAAAAACGGACGTTGGAGCGTTAAAAGACATGCTACTACTACGATTAAAAGGCCAGGCCTTAACCTTTATAAAACAGGTCGAACATACCATAGGCAATAACGCCAACTTTCCAATAAATACGGTTGATGACTTGTTAAAAGCATTCAAAGAGAGATTTATAGAAACCAGTTCAATAAATAAATTAAAACACGGAGCGGTGAACTTTGATTTTCCACAGAATATACGAGAATACCTGGATAATATACGCATTTCTGTAGAGGCAAAATACGGAAGTGGTTCAGGACAACTGTATGAAAAAGTCATACTAAATACCTTTTTGCAAGGACTACCCCCAAAACTATATAGAGCAGTAATATCCAAAAATATTCAGACGTTGGATCTTGCAGTTCAGGAGGTAGAGCGATTAATCGAAGTTGATACAATGGTTGCTAATCATAGTAAAGCAAAAATAAATAGCCTAGGCGATTCAAACGCGAACCTTATTTTCAAGGGCGATCAGGCATCCCCCAATTTCTTTTCAAGGGATAACTCCCCAGTGCCAAAAAGAAATAAAACGCCAGAACCCGCTAGGCAGAAAACAGTACGTTTTCAGCCTATTAAACAATCTAATTACGGAAATAACCCTACAATAATAAGGTGCTATAATTGTAATCGTGTTGGCCATATCGCGAGAGAGTGCCACTATGTCCCCAATCCCATACCAAGAATTGCTGTCGGTAATACGCAAAATTACGGCAACCATTTGTTCAGAAGAACTAATTCTAGCACCGGTCGTGCAATAGGCTATAGCCAGGGGGATTGCGCCAATCAGTACCTTACAACACGTACCAACCAAATTTGTATAACCCTCCCCCCAACAGACAAATTAATTACCGATTTGAAAACCCAAATACTCGCCAAAGCCAATATAATGCGAGAATGCAATATAGAAATCACGAAAATTTGCCGATGCGAAATGAAAAATTTGCTAGCCAACGGCAGTGGCAGTCAACGCCAGCAAGTGGCACCGACACGAGACATTCACGTTACCATAATAATACATGGAGAAGACAGACAGACGTAAATCATTTAAATATGCCTACGGAACCTAATACGTCTGAATATCTATTACAGGCACCGACAAATGAAATAAATCCTCAGGGAAACGTCTCAGGCCCCTCAGAAATATAAATTGGACCCAGAGGGTGCCCGGAATATTTAATAGGTCCAAGACTATATTAGTGCCGTCTTGTAGCGATATTAATAACAAGTTACCTATATTTAATGATGTTTGTGTAGAAAATGTTTATTTTAAGGCTTTGATTGACTCAGGTGCAACAATTAGTATCATAAACTCTTGCGTATTCAATATGTTGCCTCTTCATATTAGGCGACAGAGGAACCCTAATAATCCCAATTTAACGAGCGTGACAGGTCATAAATTAAATGCAAAAGGGTCAATTTACCTAAACTTAAAAAGAGACAATAGAACGTTCATGACAAATTTTATTATATGTGATAATTTCCCATATGAGGCTATTATAGGCGCAAATTTTCTAAGGTCTAATAAAATACTATTAGACGTGGCTAATAAGAGGCTTGTCTACCCAGCTAAGGTAGGGGAAGACATTTCTACCTTAAGAAATCGTAACAGAGGTTACGAAGACAACGTAACAGTAAACAAAATTTCTGGTGGTATAAATGTCGCAGTATTTTGAACCTCATGTCTCGCAAAGACATGGCATCATTGGAAATTTGTTCAATTACCCTGAGAGATATTGCAGAAATGAAGTAAATTTAAATAATAAAAGTATTGAATCTGCGAAAATAAAAATAGGAGATATGCGACAGTACAGATCAAACGAAATTAAGAAAATAGCGGAATTATGGAAGAACATAGTAAAACCCAACGTGACGCCGCAAGATGCCGCAATGGCGCAGCATATCGCCAGTATGAATCTAATAAACAATGAAAATAAAGAGAAATATTACGGATTCGCGATAAGAAAAACAAAAGTCCCTCCCAAAACGATGCAACAAATTCAAATATCACAAATGATTGAGCCAGTAATTAGCAAATCAGAAATATGGTTTGCGACACC
>JAQQPU010005497.1:28754-39669 GCA_029168905.1 Artemia sp. Kazakhstan ARC1039
GAATTTGAACATTTAAAGGGAAAACAAAACGCAGCTTGCGACTTTTTAAGTAGATACCCAGAAAATATTCCATCGGAAGCTGAAGAAAATGAAGTTAACGCCATAATTGCTAAGAGCAAACATGGATGTAAGAAAAACAAAGTCAAAGACGCAGTAAAAGAAAATAAGATTAACTATTGTCCCTTGTCTTTGGAAAATATAAAAAGAAAGCAAAAAAAGGACGAAATGTGTGTAGCACTAATTGATTATTTTGTGAATGATGATGCGTTACCGGATAAATTCAAAACTCTTAGAAAAGAGATAGATAATTTTTACTATGATCTTGATGAAGAAATACTGTGTAGAATTGTGACCGCCGAGACAAACAGAAACCAAACCTCAATAATACCTGTATTACCACAAAACTTGATAGGGTCTGCATTTGAATATTTTCATTCAGAGACAGGTGGACATTTAGGGGTAATGAAAACGTTCCATAAATTGAAACAATATTTTTACGTACAATCTGCACTGACAAAACTTAAAGAATTTGTAAGTATATGCGAAGCATTTAACTTAAGAAAAATCCCCCCAGCTTATCCAAATCCTCCAATGGGAAGGATCCCGGTAGCAAAGTACCCCTTCGATATTATCTCATTTGACCTATACGGGACAAGTGGAGGCTTACCTGTTTCTAGCAGAGGCCATACTTGTATTCTTTCGGTTATAGATCATTTTTCCGGATTTACTTTTGCAAAAGCTTTAAAAAATCAAGGTGCTTATGCCACAAGTAAGGCATTAGCAAAGTTATTTTTACAATTTAGCATTCCTAATAAAATTTTGAGAGAACGGGAGCAATTTTGTTTCGAAAGTAACAAAAGACTTGATGAGTTTTCTTAATATAGAGAAAATGGTGACAGCTCCGTACCACCCACAAGCTAATGGTAAAATAGAAAACAGGCATAAACTATTTTCGAACGTATTAAGTATTTATACAAAAGACAACAGGAGCGACTGGGATAAATTCTTACCTTATTTAACTAACGTAATGAACACTGCTTATTCCGAAACAACCAAAGACAGTCCATTTTATTTACTTTTTGGTCGTGATTTCAGAATCCCGTATAATGAGATTATTGAATCTCGGCAGTATCATAATAGCTCAGAAGATTACAAACAAGAATTCATAAATAGGATGAGGAAAACTTATAAAATAGTTAGGCAAGATTTGGAAAAATGTAAAATAAACCAAGAGCTTAGAAACCAACCCAAAGTTAAGGGGAATAAATTTCAAAGTAGGAGACTTCGTTTACCTAAAGAACGAGGCAAAAACGGAAGGAAAAAAACTTTCCAACAAATATTCTGGACCGTACAGAATAGTCAAAAAGTACGATAATGAATATACCTTTAAAATGGAAAACCCCGATAGTGGAAGAACTTACAGGCGCATGTTAGCCGAATAAAAAGAGCCAAATTTCCAGAGAGATGGGTATCACATCCCTCTTCTACTGATTCGTCAGATTCGGAAAATGAGCCCCCTAGGTCAAGATTGGCAGAGCTAAAACCCTTTAATTTCAAGCAAGACTATTTCGAGAATGACAGTGATCAGGAAAATTTTGAAGAATTTTTAGCTATGGAAAATCTAGTTATTCCAGAGAAAAAATCCCTAATACCAGTAAGAATAAGAACGCCAAAAAATCCAAAAAGTTATTCATCGGCGAGCGCAGGAGGTTTAGATTATACAATATCTCCAAAAACCCAATTTTTCCCCGATAGAATTTCGACCCCATTTCCCCCCAAAAGATTTCCAAACGATATGGTTTCCCCTGCAACGCCGATAGAAAGGCCCCTGTCTTTACAGGAAGAATTAAAAAGAGCTGTAGAAACCCCTGTTATCACTGTAAAGAAAACTCCTACCAAAGATTTAACTAAAACAAACCTGCGATAAGCTATGGATTTCATAAATTTTCCCATAAAAACGAGTCAAAGTACATTGCCCGGGAATAAAACTCCAAAGGATGACCAGCAAGGTCAATATCATGATATAACTGTGTCCAAGGTCAAATCTAAACAGTGGACTTCATGGAGGGAAACCCTAGTGCAAAAAATGCCCCATCCCCCTGAGGACATGGCATTCAAACAATGGAGGAACCCCGCAAAAACTATTGATTCCTCCCAAAGCTCTCAAGAATCTTTCAAATCTCCCGAGTTGAAAACTCAAGGCGAGGACTTAGAGAATAAACCTACTTCCAGAGGAGTAGAAATTTACGAAGGAAGTTCAGGTGATACCTCAAAAAGTGCCACCTCTAAAAGTTCTAATCCGGATTCGTCGGAAACTAGTTCCGAAGTGTCTGATGGCGAATCAGACCATATAGTAGCTAAAGAAATAGGGAAATCAAGACCGACCTCAGCAGCCGCACACGGGAAACAAACGAAATTAAAAGGGCAAGAATTTTTGAAAAAACAATACAAAAAGTTTGACCTTATTTCGCTAGGAAAACCGAAAAAGAAAAAACCGCAAGAAACAGAGGAGAAAATAACGACACAGTCAGGTCGAACGGTTAAAAAACCTGACAGATGGAAATATCCCTAATTAATGTAAAGACAAATTTCAAATATGTTAAATTTAACACCATAATAAATTTAAAAGTGTGCAAGTAAAGTTAACCAAGTCAATATTAATGAAAAAAATAATACGAGTAATGTCAAAACACTGGTGATCAGAGAGAAAGGTCGGAACAGAAAATAACCAACGGTAGGAAGATCGTGGTCGACTGAAAACTGACAACTGGCGTTGGACCATGTCTTGTGGGAAGCCCGGGGAGGAACTCAAGGCCCATGATTGTTTTTTGTAGTTTTTTTTTAAACGACAGTAGGAAGGGATATTTCTCAGTCCTTCAAGTGTAAGAAATTAGTATTTTTATGCCAATCAGGGCCAATCAAAACAATACTTAAAGGTTGAATAGAAACTTCTGTGAGCTAGTTAAGTTTTCGTTTTTTGGATCAGAATGCTTTGAAAGAGAAACAGAGAGTTTACTTTCTTATAGCTCCGAGGCGAAAAAAAAAGAAAAAAAAGCTTTTTAATTTCATTATATTATACCTATGACGTATGCTGTCCTACAGCTCTGTGTTAAACATTACTTCCAAAGAGATACAGAGACATTTATGTCTTTAGCTCCTTGGCGAAAAATTTAATTTCATTAGTTTATATCTATGACGTATACAATAACAGAGAGATCACTGTTCTATAGTTCTGTGACAAAATGTTCTTTAATTTCATTGGTTTATCTATGACATATCTTGTGCTCTAATTTTTGTGACATATTTTCGCAAGTCAGTCACGTTATATCTTACCTATACTGACTCAGGTCCCCCCGGATTTTCTATGAAAAATCGACCCATGTCCTAACTAAGATGGATATTATCCAAAACAAGAAATTATCAGTACAGAAGCGTCTAATTATATGAAATATTTTATCTTAGTGCAGATTATAATTATTTTAGGCCTTCACATAAAATAGGATACCAGTGTAATAATGTGCTGCAAGTTTGCTTATTCATGTGTTTCTTACTCGAGAAATATATGTACCTATAGTTGGCTATTGGTACGTTTATATGTAGAATTTCACGGCGGATGTGGAATTATATTTCAATAATAATATGTAAAATTTTAAAACCATTTGATCAGTTAAGATACATGGATTGAAATCCTGTGTATGTCCAATGGCGACTAAGTAAAACCCACAAGGAATTCCCCATTAATGTGAAGGTGTTTCTCGCTTAACGGATTCTAAGAAGACTTTAATATCATATTTATTTATTTAGTGCTGAAGGGTTTGCTCAAACAATAGCCTTCTAAAAAGATATTGATGTCAGTTCTTCATTACACTTATATTCTTTGCCAAGCATCAACTGGAATCTACGCGGGCAAGCTTGGAATCCTGCATCTAATGACCTTATTCGAAAGGCGAATATGAGGCACTAATGTTGACTTGTAATAACGGAAAATCCAAGAGAAGAACACGGGGAAACAAAGAAGAACACCTCTGCATTTCAGCTGAGGTTAAACCCGGAGCCCCATGAGAACGTCTAAGCCAAGAAATAGGGAAGACATTAGAAAACGAGTGGGTAGAGAGGTCTCCATTCGTCCTTGTTATGTCTTGTTCCCTCATTGTAGTATCGTTTACGTAAAACCGTGTGGTTATGACGCTGCACATGCGTTTCTTCAACAGCACGGACTTGCGTGAACAATGCAGGCATGAAATATTTTGTAAAATTAGACCTCAAAAAATTAACCATGTAGCATAAACTCTGTTTAAATGATTATTTTA
This sequence comes from Artemia sp. Kazakhstan ARC1039, assembly GCA_029168905.1. Taxonomy (NCBI): domain Eukaryota; kingdom Metazoa; phylum Arthropoda; class Branchiopoda; order Anostraca; family Artemiidae; genus Artemia; species Artemia sp. Kazakhstan ARC1039. The sequence continues at coordinate 33,065 of JAQQPU010005497.1, forward strand.
AATCTATTGTAAAATTAACTAAGTGTTAAAAGAAGTTAAAATAAAGTGTATGTAGTAGTATATATTAGAAAGTATAACAAGAGACCACACTTAAAGTGAAGAACTAACATTTGATGAAATCGTTAGGCTATAACAACTTAGAAGGAACTTCTATGTGTTGAATTTCCCAATGGGAACTATATTGTTTTATTATAACCCGATTAATGAGTGAATTATTGTATGAGTCTTTACTTCAAAGAACTTGTGATTCTGCCTCGCTATTTTTATTACAGGAAGTAAATGGCAAATTGGTTATCGAGCATTACAATGAGCTGCCCAGTACAGATACAACCGAGTAGCATCTATTTTCATCATATCTCAACCAACGAAGAGTACTCACCATAGACTCCAGGCAATTTTCATCCCAACTTCGTCTACGAAAACAACAGTTACCTTTGATCGTTGTTTCTTCGACCATGAACCATATTACGTATCAGGTAACACTATATTTGAACCTCAGTATCAAGTGCTTTAACGAACTATATAATCACATAAATGCTGAGAAACCCATCGATCAGTACAAGATAAACGATATTTAACGATATTTGAAGTTGAATGATATTTAAAGACATTCGAAAATATTTGAAGTTAAAGTAAAGACAATTTGAAGTTTAATTCTGAGAACCCCATCGAGCAGTACAAGATAAACGATATTTAACGATATTTGAAGTTAAATGATATTTGAAGATGTTTGAAGTTGAACTTAAAGACAATATATTAAAAGAGTCACTATAGTATGACGACAACCCGTTTCAAATCCAAACTTCAATTACCCCGTGATTAACCGAGGAATCACCGCAAAGGCTAATCGACGCAAGCCATGAGCTAACAATCTTATAAAAGGCACAAATGAACAATTTTAACGCGAGAATACATTCTCTATGTGCCTCAAGATATCCTAAACAATCATATGCTGAGAAGAAATACGCCAACACCTATAGTGGGAAGCATCATTTCCCAGTTGACTATTAGAGAAAACTTGTCGTGTAAAGACAACCAGGCTCGAACTGTTCCATGAAGAAACCATAACGTAAATGCTTCAAAGTTTTTGCCAAGACAAAAAGAGTGAAGGACAATAATTTACAACAGAAGGATTGAGTACATTAAGGACTCGAAGGTGATGAATAGATGTGAATCTATATATGTTACTTCCTAATAACTTTGATAATTCAAGAATCCCAATAGTGAAGGTGTTTTAAAATTACCAGTGAACATGGTAAACACAATATTGTGTGTTTTAAATCGTTTTTGTATGTAGTGTTAGATATCCAGATAGTTATGTGTAGCGTTGTCAAGCTATTCATTTAATGTAGCGCAGATAGAAAGTAGTGTACCATATAGACAAAAAAAAGTGAATTAAAAAAAAACTAATGTAAAGGTAGAATAGCCCCAACCTTGGTGGAAATGTAAAAGTAATCAGTGTTAGATATAGAAAAAAAAAATCCTTAGTATAGTAGCTAACCTAGAACCATAAATAATCTTAGTCCGATAGATGAATTTTAGATAGGGATGTAGAATAAAATAAGAAAAATAATAGAGAAAATTTTTAGCACTCCTAATGAGCAGTTACTAATGACGGGACGTCATTAATTGATGGGAAGGGTGATATGTACCATGAGTAAGATGCGATGTATTTAAAATACCAAAATAAAGTTCCTTCTTTCTAAAGATAATTCCGATTTTCTATAATTAAGTTAAACCTAGTTTCAAAAATGAAGTCCTTAATCAGCAAAGAGAAAAAGTGCAGTCACCTCAGACAAAGAACAGCACTATCCAGGCTTAAGATTTCGCTAAGAGAGTGAGAAATAAAAAATATGCTACGTACGATATTTCTAAGGAAGTTTAAATGGCAAAAAACCGTGTAAACGCCTGAATCATCAGAAATATCTAAAAGGAATTATTGGACGAAAGATTTACGTCCTTGGTCCTCTTGGGCCAATGGTGAGCCAGTCCTCATGGCGCAGGACTGAAAAGCTATGTTTTGATAGTGGGGTAAATGTGCTTTTTGAGATGATTCGTAAGTCAGATTTGGTATTATTCGTATATAAGATTGGGGAGGATTCAGACGAAATTCTCATATTCTTCTCACGATATTGTCATTGAAGTGACCCATTGCTGTGCATCTAAGCATGTAAGTTCAATAAATCTATTGCCTTTTTTATCTGTGTTTATTTCATTTTATATGTCTGTATTTAGTCTAGCCTTAATGATAGATGATTAGTTCGTATATCTCCAAGGTAAACGCTCCCAAAGGAATCTGATCTCCAGATAGCTCGAGAAAAAAGAGGGCACATTTATATGTCTACATATTCAATTTTCTCCCATTAATTGAGAGCGGCGCTAGCCTAGTTGACACAATCTCCAGCGCTATAAGCGGCGCTATCGGAGAAATTTCTATCGCTACAAATATCATTTTTTTTATCGCTACAGCCGTCAATGTGATTCGTTCTCAGTGAATAGTTGTGATGGTAATAACTTAAAGTACATTAAATTTGCTAATAGGTTATATTATCTTTATTAAAATGTAAATGACTTGGTTATATATATTTTTTAGAATAAAGCAGGACTAATAAACACCGGCCCAAGTCTTAAAGCATTTTTTTTATAATTATTCTTTTTCCCAGGGTGGTCATTCACCCCATGGCCCACTTCTGGAGTTTATGCGCTTTTCCCTCGGTTTTAGACCCAGTTTTAGATGGGCCTTCCTAAAGGATCATCTTTGAAGTACAGACCAGTTTGTGCTACTGCAGAAGGGTACCGTATTTGATATTCAGTTGTTTCTTTAGAGGTAAAGCGGTTGACTAGACTTATAGTAGACTGATGATTTGGATTTTTTTTACTTTAGGTCGATTGAGTGAACTGAAAAATCAGAGACAGAAACTGGACGATGAGGTAGCTAAACTTAGAAAAGAAATGGAACGACTTGACAAGGAGCTGAATACGGGAAACAGTTTTCAGTTGCGAAAGATGTAAGTTTGTCTTTAGTATACATGGCTTTAAGGGTGGAGGCATTTAGTTGAACGACTGTATACTTAGTGCATTTCGCTCAGCCATAGTTTTTTGAAAAATGTTCTCAATATTGGACTTGAACGTATTTTTAATTCAAGATTTCAGATCAGTTGAGCCATTTGATTAACATTGATGACGGGAAGGAGGAAATTTACCTCTTCTTCTATCAGTTGATATCACACACCTGTGCACCATACCCTGTAAATGTCGACTTCTTTAGGAACAATTGATTCAATTACTGGGATTTGTACCTAGAAATTGAATAAAGCGAATAATTCGTTGAATATACGGTAAATAATATTTTCTTCTATGAATAATAAGCTACGTCGAACATTATAATTTTCCTTCAGTTTTGACTCATTTAACGCCAAAAATGTTCTCTCCGTAACGTTCACAACAGACCCACTGTAATAAAAGATATATGCTGCTATATAAGCAGCTATGTGTGATCGGAACATGTATAATGACAAAGTAAAATTTATTTAATGCCATAATGAATGAATAAAGATAGATACGTCTCCCGTGAATTTCGGTTACTTAATATAAAAGGAATGACCATAGAAACTAGGAAAGAGGGTTCATTTGATAGAAAATTGAAAGTTACTGTACTTTTATTGAAAATTGATAATTGATGATAATTAAAAATTGAAAGTTACTGTTACCTTTACAAGAGCTGAGAATGATTGGAGGGGACTGATCCTCCTTGCGCAACCACATATACCCTAGGTTACCCCGTAACTCGCCATGACATTGGATCAAACGTCACGGATCAAAGGTCCAAAAAGTATGGCTCCAGTAGGGACATAATCGACGCAACCTCAAGAACTAGGGCCCCACGTTGTGCAATTGTCCAGTTCTTCAAAGACACATTTCATGAGAAAATGTGGACGCTTCAAAACTGGCTAAAAATGGAATCTTGTGAGGAATTGGAATTGGGACTACAAGTCTCTAGTCTGAATCTACCTCCGGAACTCCACGTGTGATATAATTGCATAATATGGAGGTGGCGGTTTTTGAGGTGCTCCTCCAACACCGCATTCTTTGCAAGTTTCTAGCAGTACGGTAAACAAAAGACTCCTTTTGAACTGGAATCTTGTAAATATTTTATTCTGTAGGGTCTGAGAACCAATGAAAGCCAGAGACATGTCAAAAAAGGGCAAAAAAGTACCATAAGAAAAGGCTACGAATGAACTCGAATTTCAGACTCAATAAAATGAGTCTTAAAAAATGAAAAAAAAACGGTATGAAAAAAAAAACTGGCAAAGCATGCCCAAATTTAAAATTTCAGAATGAAAAATTACTCGTTGATCAAAAATGAACCTTTAACTGGGAATTGTCATAACAAGCTAAAAAAATAAAAACCGGTAAGACTAAAAAAAATATATATATATCAAAAGAGAGAGGGGGAGACAAAACAAGCAGTCAAATACAAAACACTGGCCGCACCAGTGCCAAATTGTAAAAAAAGGCAACTAGCGGGATGTTTAGCTTATTTTCTTTGCAAAGAAGATGAGAAAGATTTTTCAATACCTGGCTTTGTGAGAGGGTTTGTCATTGCATTCTTAAAGAAACGGAGGCAAAACATACCTCTTCTGAACTCAAGCATTTCTAACCTAGCTTTTTTTTTTTAGAACGAGTGAGTATATGACCTTATCTTCTTTGCAAACGATACACAGGGCTCTTTTTCGTACAAATTCAATTTTATCTTACTTCCATGGAGATGCTAGGGTGCTAAATTGGGCAAGCATATTTTAGATAGGGGTGGGGGGAGAAAGGAAGTATGAGCCCTTAAAGAATGAGGAGGAGGGGTGCCTATTTTTTTGGAAGTTTAAGAAGAGAAATATATGCATTAGCTTTATGGACAATGTTTTATCCTGCTTGAAATTGGATGAAATTGTAGCGCCGAGCGATTTAAAGGAGAACGTGGAAATTTCAGAAGGAGCAGGATTAAGGAAATATTTCCTTATCCTGCTCTTATTTCCTTAATCCTTAACAAAGGCCTCCATTTCCTTAACAAAGGCCTCCATTTAAGAAAACAAATTGGCAGAATAATGGATTTAGAGGGGTTTAATCTAAAGTTCGTAAAAGTCTCTAAATCTAGCTAAGGTCCCTAAAAGTCCCTAAATCCATCTCAAGTCCCTTTTTGCAAAATTAAGTTATATCAATACTTAAGCCAAGAAGTCGTTAGTGGTTACTGACCTTTAGTGTCCTGAAGACTGCGTGGTAATTTCAAGGCTACAACGTCCAAGTCTTCTTGATAATGATGAACGGAAAGGTTTAACGTCCCCTTGCCCGGCCTTTTTTGCTCTTGTTGTTTTCCCCCTCTCCCCCGGGGGGGGGGGGGCTCAAAATTTTTCCTCGGCTTGCTCTTAATGCACTAATAGGTTTCCAGGCTATATAATTACAAATAAGTATAACAGCTAGAGACACTGGTTTAGTCCATCTTGGGTACATATCCAAGTGACCAAAGCCCCGCTCTTCTGTGATATACGTACTGAGAATCGAATCATTTCGTTGGCAAAGACTAGGCAAGGGCAGCTCATCATTAAGTTTCATGCGTAAAATTCATGAAAGCTATGAACAAACCTATAATAATACAACTGACGTAACTTCACAATAAGCTGTAAAAGTGTTATGTTGGACCTAAAGCAAATATTATGGAAAGCTGTTTGGTTATTACCAAAGAACTTATGTTACTAGAATCCAACTGTAGGCAAACGTGAGCTGAAAAATCCGAGATGATTTAGATTCCCTGAGGGCAGAATGTTTTCCAAAGTTTCAAGCATATTCTCTGTTGTCTATATTGGGTATTCTATTGTTCTCCCCCCTTTAAGTTCTACTTCTACAGAGTGTATTCTGCTGTCAACGGAAAGCCCGGCGGAGATACCTTAAAATAGCTTATTTGGGCTTTAAGATATTCTAAGGTCCTTGGCTATTACATAAAGTCTGGAACTCACAACAGTGTTTGGGGGTGGAATGAATTGAGCTGGTATTTCCTCGGGAAACTTATAGCTGTATATGTTATTTATTTTTATTTTTTACTTTACTCTCAACTACCATAATATTGATTGTGGCTCTAGTCCTAAAGTAGTATTTTTTACTTCTCATTTTAATTCTACTGGTTAATGCTATGCTATCTTTGTTGCTAGCACTTGTAGCTCTGGACAGGAACTACTTAAAGTTTCCAAGTTTGACTGTTCAGTTTCATGTTTCTTTGCTCTTATCCCTAGATAATTCTGCGAAAAATAAGTCTAGCTAAATTCTGAATAATTACGTCTTTTATGTATATAAGAAACTGTTTTGTTTTTTTTAAACACCACAAATCAGGTTACGAGAATGCCCTAAAAGAGCATACAGTAACATAATAGTGGCTATGCAAGATTTTTTGGTCTTTTACTTAATGTAATTTCTATTTTAATTGTATGTTATTATTATTTATCGTATCACGGCTTCTTATAAACAAAATAAAAACCGAAAGAAAATTATATTTAAAACAATGGCGTCAATTCAAAGTATTTTGTTTTTTTTTTTATTTAGGGGGGGGGGGGTGTTTTTCA
>JAQQPU010005498.1:0-46942 GCA_029168905.1 Artemia sp. Kazakhstan ARC1039
TATGCATTGGCATCAAATGCTGCGTACTGCCGGAGTCTATTGTACATGATTTGACAGTAGATTTCAAAAAGTCCTTGCATAGGACTATCATTTCAGCTGGACATTTCTTGTTTAATGTTTGATGATTCTCGTCACGTGGTTTATTCCCGGTCAAAATTAGTTTCCCGAGACTCCTGCCAAAACTTTTCCTCGCGCATCATCAAAGTTTTTGAATCCTCTATCGACTATTTTCAAGACTTTTCCTGTCTAGTTTATGAAAGTCCCTGCCAGAAATGGTTCAAAATGGATTCTTCTATCATAATGGTAAGACGATGATCGATGTTCCTTAGTTTACTTGCGTATTTATCAAGGAAAATCAAATTATTTCCTCCAAGATTTGCCTTATGGCCGTCAGTGGCGTCAATTTCTGAATTTTTTTAAACATAGGGTTGGCAAGTTTGTCGTTTAATAAGGTACTAAAAATAAGGTACTTTTTAATGAAATTACCTCCCTCTCCAAGATATTTTCAGAATACAGGAGGAAGGGAAAACACAGAAGGAAAATGTTCCCCTTCCCCTCAATTGATGTTGCAAATGGCCCTCCGTTCTATGAAAATCATTAAGAGATTGAATTTAAGAAAGAATAAGATCGCACTATTTCCACTAAAGCATATGGCAAACTCGTGGAGTGATCACTCTGAAGTAAATATTCCCAAGACAATGACACAGATTCGGGCTATGTTGTCCTCACTTAGCCGTGTGCTCTAAGTAGTTTTTGTTTTGTTTTTTAAGACAAGAGAGGCTTAAAAACATCACGCGTGTGCATATCTTGAACCAAGGAACGTGAGGAACCAGGACAAACTGTTTCAACGAAGGTGTTTCGCACTCGAAGAGTTATCGTTTTGAAGTGAATGCGGCTAATATGTAGCTTTGTGTTCAAATTAGTTGATCGTTAAGACAAGGGAGGGCATAAACTGCACGCGTGTGTATATCTTGAACCAAGGAGCGTGAGGAACTAGAACGCACTATTTCAACGAAGGTATTCCGCACTCGAGGAGTGATTAATTTGAAGTGAATATTGCTAAGAGATTGACATAGACTCGAGTTTTGTTGTTCTCGTGTAGCTTTGTGCTCTAATTAGTTGATTTCTTAAAAAAGAGATGCTCAAACACTAAATTTAAGAATAGAATTTAAGAGATAGAATTAAAGTAAGAAACAGAACACACTATTTCAACGAAGGTACTGTGCACTAGAGGAGTGATCACTTTCAGGTGGATTTTGCTATGACACTGACACAGATTCGTGCTGTGTTGCTCTTATATAGCTTTGTGCAGCAATAGACTTTCAAAGACTAGGAAGACTTGTGCATAAAAACTGCACGCCTGTTTAAGACATGAACAAAGACGGAAAGGTGAATCTCCATAAATAGAAATTAAGCAATATTACAAACACACTGTTACAACAAGTCTATTCTTTGCACCTGTGGAGGGGTGATATAAAGGGAATATTGCTTAGGATCTGACACAGGACACTGACTCAGCTAAGGATCTGAAAATATTGCAACTTTACGCTGCAATATATTATATTTTTAGGGTATGAAGTATCGATAATTTTCTATTATTGATCCGTATAACAGTGTTTAAGCGAATCTGGAAGCATTTTTTGAATTTCTCTTATGAGAAGATAAAAAACAAGGAAATGAATTAATAATTGAAATGAAATGAAATACTTGTATTAAAATAGTTGAAATGAAATGAAATAGTTGAAATTAAAATATTTGAAATGAAATGAAAGAATAGCCGAGTGAAACATTTGGTTGATCCTTTTGTATCTTGCAGTTGACATGCTCTGAATATTGGTTTCAGTCATTGATCTGTGAAATTCAACAAAATTAATTTACGTTTGGAAGATTTTATCAAAAAATAATTTTAGGATCAAAAGTAAAATTCTATGGTTAGTATGATTATTTTAGAGAAATAATTCTTTTTTTTTAATTTTGAAGTATTCAATTATATAGCTGCAAAACAGCAATCATTTCAGTAGGGGACTCTATTGACTTAAATTTTCAATACAACATGATCTTATACAACTAAAAACTGACAGACTCAATTAGATATTTGTCTGAACTTGAGCTATTTTAGCAGCATAGAAAGCTAGTATTTTAATAAGATCAGAGGTCACACGTAGCCTCACCTTAATAAAGAGCTAAATAGCCCATGTACGTTATTTTTCATCAATCCCCACGTACAGAAGCTGTGGTTTTAGAAATTTAGAAGAGGGCTCATTCGATAAAAATTGGAGCTTCTAATGTTGTTTTAAGAGTCAAAAGTGATTAAAGGGCAACTAAATTTTTCCCCGTGCTCTTTTCACCCCCTTCTGCACCCCCTGTAAACCCCAAAGTATAATATCAAAATTTAAAGCAGCCAATTAGTTGGTCCCCCTGGGTAAATGTGATTCCTGCAGCCTCAAAGGCAATTGACCCAAATTATGTAGCATTAACTGTTGTGTTCAGATAAGTTTCATAGACAGCGCAAAAGCGCTGCCTATGTAAAGAGCCAATTGGGCTATAGAGCCCACTTGGCTCTTATTATTTTTGGTACTAAATACCACTTGGCTTGTTTTTTTTTCACCATGGCACTTCATACGGAAGTTGTTGTCGTAGTAACTTTGGAAGAGGCTCGTTCGATTGAAAATTGAAAGTGCTATTGCTTTTTTAAGGGTCTAAAATAATTAGAAGGCAACGTGCTCGCTACTAATACTACTACTACTAAAACTACCACCACCACTACTACTGCTACTAAAACTACTACTTCTATTGCGACTACTATTAAGGCTGAGGATATTAATATGAAAATTTCAGAAAATTTCGTGGGGGACTTTGAATTAAGTCAAAACACACTATGTGCATACAGGTTGTGAAAAAGGTGTATCAGCAATATCTTAGGAATGGCTTAGCGTATTAAGTCAAAACTTCCAGGGCATGACGATGGGGATGCTCAACTGACCAAAAGACAACATATGCAATGCTTCTACTACTGTTACTGCCACTACTAATACAGCAACTACTACTATTAATAACTCCTACTGCTACTATTATTTCTCCTATCAATACTAAGCCTAAGGGCATAAAAGTGAAAATTTCAAAGAATATTGAGGGGAAAGTTGATCTATAGTCAGGGACCCAGCCAACAAAATTCTAACATCACAGGCTTCAACGAGCTGAAGAAGGTTTGAGGAATTTATCAGGGGCAGAATTGGTTACCGAAAACGAATATAGGCGGGTGCAACGACAATTTTGTGCGCCAAAGAAGATGTCACCTAATTTGCATAATCGATGACGTCATCAGCTATATTTTCTGTTTTTCGACCTAGATGAGAGGTTTGAACTTAGAATGTGAAACAGAATAAGGTACCGACAGATAAAAGAAAAAAATGATGAGCACAATCAGATCTAGCTTCCTAACTGCACATTATTAAAACATAGGCTACCTAAGTGGTGACACCAGAAACCAACTTTCCTGTCCTTGCATTAGAGTTATATTCAAAAGGGGAGGAACAGAGCAATTGGGGCTGCACAGGAAGGTGACAACAACTTTGTAACTCCATTCTGTTAATTGCGTCAAAACAGAAGCCACTTAGAATAAATTAAAGTGCACAAATATTGAATCCTAGCCTCGACAGAAGTACATCCAAAATAAAAAAAAAATAGCCTCAGAAATAGAGATTTTAATGAAAAAAAAGAGAAAGAAAAAGAATCTAAAGAAAATGACCACAAATTACGCATGTGTTATACTTCTTCGGGCGAATTATCACACTTTCCGGCAAAAGCATACAAAACATCATAAAACCGAGGAAGGCATTTACAGTTCTTGGTGCACTGTTTCCTACACTCACAAAAGAATCGACGGAAGCGAGGAAGCGCTCAAAACTACAAGAACAACATCTTGTCCAGAAAATTGCCATCCATAACTCAAAGGGCTTGGCAGATATGGTTTTGCAATCAATGAGGCATTCCAGATTGCAAGCTGATAGTAAACACGCTTACAATGGTCCACAAACGCTCCCCCTGTAGGAGGCAACGCTTTCAGTTCCTTCTTACGATGGTACAAGTGTACTCGTAAATCACTGAGGGAAAACTGATTAGGATCCCTTCCATAAGCGCTGATTATCACCTTTCTTGCAACATCTTGGAAGGAGAGCATACTGGCTTCCGTGAAGGTTTCATCCCTCAGCTTCTGTAGTGCACCCTGAATCTCCATGTACAGACTGCTCTTCTTGGCGGACGCTAAGAATATTCGTTTTCTTTCGGAGAAAAAGTAACTCGTTGTGTCACAACCCAAAATGCTGTGAATGAACGCCAGGGAGTTCAACATTTGCTTCAACATTTGCCTAGGGAAAATGTTAAGGAGACGAGTATCACAACTAGTATCACAACTACATCAGTATCATTAGCACAAACAGTCACTCTTTCAAAGCCGTTTCTGAAGCAAAAGGCAACGTGCAGAGCCATTCTGGTGTCCGCTTCCTCATGTGTGCTACATAGAAATTCCTCGCAACTGAGCGAATCAACATCATGACTTAAACATACAGCTCTCATCCTGTCTTCAAATCCTCCAGACAGCCAAGGTGTCGGCAGTACTTAAGCTGCTTATATTGTCAAATCCATTTGCTTCCCATGTTTCATAAATTGCTTTCATTAAATTTGCTTTGCTCTTCGTATTTGCAACAATCTTTGTCCAGTTTCTAATTTTTGAGCTCGTCGAGAAGGAGTAGACTGTCTAGCATCGGCCACGTAACTGGTGACACGCACTGCAGTCCTTCAGAGATATACTGCCACCACTTGGATCAGTGTGACCAAACAGTCTGTCATACCTGTCACCCACGATATGAATTTCACTTGCTGTTTCAGGTATCCCTTTCAACACGGCTTTAAGCAACCGCATGGCATAGATTTTGACGGTTTCATGTTCAGCTGGTGGCTTTTTGTGAACCAGTGGTATGAAGTCGATAACAAAGGCTTCACACCCATACAAGAAACGTTCCTCTTTGAAGTTTGGGTTTTCAGGCCAATCACGCAGGCCACTGTCTTCTCTCAGGAAGTCTAGCACAGTAGACTTAACACCACTTCAAAGCGCCAACGTAGAATCCCTGAGCTCGAAAATTGAAGGAGCATATGAAACGAGTTCAAAGCTCAGAATATTTTTAAGCTGCTTCAGTTCACTGTTAGTGCTAGAATATATCCCACACAGGATTCTATTCACTGTCATAAGCTCTGAAAAAAATGCGCTTTGTCCAACGGCATTCGTTTTTAATCAAGATTTTCTTGAAGCAACATCCATTGGGATTACTTTAGCTTTTGAAAAGGCTTTTCCATCCCATTGATATACTTGGCGACAGCTTCAAGTCCTCGTTCCTCAGCTGCAAGTAAGGAGCATGCAACCGATAGACTGGCCTGCTCATTGGTTATCACATTCATAAGGCTTTCTTCAGTTGCAATAAAGGGGTCTGTGTGACAGTGCAATACGGACACAGCCGTTTTTACAAGCATCATCTGATTTCCTTTAAATTTAGAGCTATCTTCGTGATGCCGAGAATCAAACTCTGAAGTTTCATCCATATTAATAAGGTCATACAAAGCAGACGAAACTGAGGCAACAAAAGCTAGGGTATTAATCCACTTTGCGACTGCTAGTTGGCTTGTTGTAACACCAACCATACCAGAATTTCTTTTAGAATCAAGATTTATGGTGGATTCAACAGTCTGATCCGGTGGTACAAGGTTAAACGAGCCTGATCGCCTTTTCACATTGAATAGGCCTCTTTCAAATAAGTCTTGCACTTCATCTGGCAGGCTCCTCATCCCCAAGATGTACTGTCTCAGACACTTTGCATACTTGTTATGGCCTGCAGCTACAATGAAGGGTAGCATTAACTTGGCACCTAGAAGGTGGTCAGACGAGCAGCCAGAGAGCTCGCCATGATGGAACTGCCAGAACACAATCATCATCTTATCGTACTGCTTCCAAAAGTTGTGATTTTGATTACTGTCACGAGAGCTTTCAAATTTTTGCAGCCATGGAGATAAAAGCTCTAGTTTCTCCTTGACTGCTTCAACAACACCAGCAAAATTGTCAGAATTTTTAGATTTTTGAAGAACATTACTTCACTTAACACTAGCTATTTCACTTAACAGGTAATTAGTCCTTTGTTGGCTTTAAAATCTTCGATTATCAACAAAGTGATGATATTGATGTTCGTGTGATGAGATCGAATTGCTAGGTAGCGCTCCCGTGAAATTTCTGCTAGGTACATAAGTGTAGCGCAAAGAGGGAGCCCGAGCGCGAAAAGATCTGGGTCACATCGAGGGAGAGAACTTGCAAAAAACTTAGTATTGCACAGAGTATAGCTATTTCACGCTAATGTCGATCAGTTGAAGAACTCGTAAATTCTTAATGCTTGCAAGTGCTAATTAAAGCAAGGTAAATGTGAAAAGTATAGTAAAGAGATAATACTCCCCCTCTACTCTTGAAATCCCTCATTAGTGGAATAAGATCTGAAATTACACTCATGGAGAGATATTCTACCAGACAAAATGCTCAAAAAAAACTCCCCAGAATAAAAATATACCCAATCTTTGCTTTTCCCCTGTTTCTGCAGATACGCCCTTTTTGCCATTGGCGCAAGGAATTTTAAATGTGCCACCAGATATTCGTTTTCAGCGCTTGTTTCTGCCCTAGATTCCATATTCAAACCTTCTTCAGCTCGTTGTAGCCTGGTAACTATTTTCTAGCGATCTTTCTTTGTCGAGGGTCCTTGACTACTAAGTTACAACACACTAGGTGCATGCAGATTGTCAAAAGGGCTATCATAAGAATGGTTTAGAGCATTAAGTGAAACTTTCAGGGGATGATGAGGGGGATGATCAAGATTGACCTAAAGGCAATATGTTCCCGCTACTACTTCTGCTACTGCTAGTACTACTGCTGCTACTATCACAACTACTATTTCTATCGTAACTACTACAAAGGCTAAGGGTATTAAGGTGGGAGTTTCATGAAATATTGAGGGGAATTTGAACTAAATTAAAGCACACTATGTGGATACAAGTTTTCAAAAGGGTGTATCAGGAATATCTTAGGAACGGCTCAGAGCATTACGTTGAAATTTTCAGGGCATGTTGGGGGATTTTGAGCTAATCAAAAGGCACTTTGTGTAGACTACTACTGCCACAACTACGGCTAATACGGTTTCTGTCACTACTAAGACTGATGGTATTAAGGTGAAACTTTCAGGGACTGTTAAGGGGGGTGTTGGGCTAAGTTAAAACACACTTGATTGGGTTTTGTACATGTCAGCTATCTAAAAGACATATCAGCAATATATCAGAAACGGCTCAAATTATTATGCTGAAACTAACAGGGAATGAGGAGGGGATGTGGAACTAGACGGAAATGTCACAATGTGAATACTACTACTACTACTACTCCTCCCAATCCTCTTATACAACTTCTGCTACAATGACTATAATAATTGCTAATGCTAAGGGCCTTAGTAAGATTTATTAGTGAGGGTGGTGCTGAACTGGATCAAAACCCACTATGTGCATCCAGGTAATCAAAAGAAAATATCAGCACTGTCAAAGGAAATACTTACAATAATAGGATGAAGTTTTCTTCACCACAAAATTGACAACGAAAACCAATGGAGAAAAGACATCGAACTGAATTTTTTCATCGTACAAGGAAACTTTCAAACTGGACTTTTGTTCCATAAATTTCTGCAAGGGAATAAATATTAGTTGTTCAATCAGAAGTGATTTGCATCTCATGCAATAGACCAATTTAAACTTTAAAAGACTTTACCATACCTATGAGATGTGTCTAGAAAACACAAGTCACTTAATTGTCAAATATGCAAAACTTGTGAGTCCCAGCTTCCAAGGGCTGGGCCTCAAATACCTCAAGATGTAAAACATTTTTTACAGTTTGTTGATTCTTTAGATAAATTGCCATTTTTTTATTTATGACCCCCTCCACCAAAGAAAATAGGGTACTTTTGTATTATAGATAAGATTTATTGCCAAAAGCCTGCGGGCCATGGCAACACAGGATACAGTCTACAAACAAAGCTCAGGAACAAAATACAACTTTAGATAATATAAATAAAAAAAAATTAGAAAAAGAACAAAGAAAAACAAAACGACAAAAAACAAACACATTAAGGCTGTATGAGTATGAGTTTAGTATCTGAACTAAAAGGAACTAACTTATGAACCTAATCGGATTATCTTTTGTACTGTACTGAGTTAGATTGCGCAATTAACTTGTGGATTTAATTGTGAGGGATTGTTCACTTCATACAAAGTGAGTTATTATTTATCATAGTGAATAGTTTAGTTCCATAACTGAATATTTACTTTTGGTCAAGTAACCTTGAATTAAGACTGATTAACAGTTCGTGAATCTGTAGTGTCTCGTCAGAATAAATGTCGGGAAAAAAGCAGCCCCTAAGGCTACCACCCAAGAAGGATACTCTCACTGAAACCCTTGGCCAGTTGCCCTTCCAACCTACTTCTGAAACTCCTTCTTGAACCCCCTCAACTACGCGGTCCAAAACAGTTAGCCACTTGTCAGGAATTCAGGCCTTAGCCGCAACTAACTCTAATGAAAGAGGTGAGCCGCCTGTCAAAAAGAGGAAAAAGGATGAAACTCGTTCGCCAGTGATAGTGCAACCCCTCCTTTCAAGTGTCCCAGAAACTAGTACTACAGATTACCCCAATTATTATACTGTCTCAATCAAGAAAACCAATGGCCAACCCTTTTCAAAAGATCGAATAATGCAAACTAGGAAAGCTGTCTTTCTGATCGCCAAGGTAAATTTTGAACTTTTTTTCAAGCAGGATGAGTCTATTGATAACTTTACGTCTTCTCAGGTGGCAGACCATGTCCTGTCAAAATCCAAAGAAATAATTCTTGATGACTCGAAAATTTTAGCCACAAAAAAAGATGTGGAAAAGTTACACAAGTATGTGCTTTATGGTGTTGATACCAGTGTAAAAGTGGAGGAAATACAAACTGAACCAATAGATTCTTCAGGCCTTCTCATAAATCCTTCAACTGCAATAAGGCTAAGTTTAAACAAAGAAGGAGTCCTTCACCCAAGCCATTCAATCCTCATTTCCTTCAAAGTTGAGCTAAACAGAGAAATATTCTTGTGCGGTATGTCCCTTTTCTATAAGATTTATAAGCCTAAGCCCCTACAATGCTCCACTTGTCTGGCCCACGGCCACAGCAAAAAACACTGCAAACAGTCCCATCCGTCTTGCCTTAAGTGTGGGAAAACAGGACACGCAATTAGTGAATGCCCTGAGTCAGACCCTTTCTGCAGAAATTGTAACCGTAATCCTCCAAAAACAATCTTGCCCGGCTCACCAAAAGTGAGTCGTAATCCTTAGAACATCGTATAAAATGAACCTACCCTACTCAGTTGTAGGTGCGAAAATCCCTCGGCAACCCACACCCCATCGGTCCAGTAGAAGCCAAGCAACAGTTATTGTAGAAGATGCAAATACAGTATCATTTCCTAAAGAGGCAAACAATGTTCACACTCAAGGTATTAGTCAGTCCTCCCATCCCTTACCTAAGTTTACTTCAAAATCCTGCCCTCCAAAAGATTCATCCGAAAGTTGCCAAGAATGGCAAAGACTTGCAACTTATCTCACAGTCAGTCACTTAATTGAGGTTAGTAATGAACCTGAGGAAACCAAAAATATTCTCAAGAAGAAAGCTTTCACTAAACTCCTAGGTGATGACATCTTACAAACAGCTATAGCTCAACTATCTTCCATCAAAAAGGACATAGATTCCATATCGAAGCTAGTTAAGCCTGTTGACTCAACTGCAAATCAAATCGGCGCCACTGCCCTAGTCAAAGGCAGGAAATCCAAGAAAAAAACGGTAAACTTTCCATCCCAGTCCAAAATTACCACCAATGATAATTCGTCGGCTGAAGAAGAATTTCAATATTCAAATCAAGCAAATGATGAAACTCTGGCCACAATGGATATTTAAATGTGTACTATGCAAGATTTTACGTTTCTCACGAATTTATCACTGCGCAAAAATGTTATTTTTAAACATTGCGATGACCAAAATAATTTGCCCACCAACCCCTTAGCTAGCCCCGATAGCCCCTTAAACCATATTAACTGTGAATATCTCGACACTTTTGATTTTATAAAAAAATGTAAAACCTAAGCTAATGGAAGAGACCAAACAATGTAATTTGCTTTAACATCAGAAGCATGCGAGACAAGTGGACTAATTTTAAAGATTTAATTTTAATTAACGGTTACTGCCCTTACGACCTAATTGGAATAACGGAGACGTGGCTTTCAGAAATTGATGATAGTAATGAATTTTCCCTCCCTGGGTTTCAAGCTATTCATATTGAAAGAAAATTAACCAAGTCCTCTGGTGGCATTTCTCTTTACATCCGGTCAAGTCTAAAATTCACCAGGCTATTACACTGTGAATCCTTATTCTCGCAATCTATAAATAATAGATGTATTTATTCAATAATTGTAGACATAAGTGTTGACGACAATTCTTTTATTTTTTTAATTGTTTTATAAACCACCCTCATTTCCGACACCTTTCTTTTGTAATCTGTTTGATGACTTTTCTAGTTTTATTAATTTACCACAAAAAGAAGGCAATAATTTTTGGGGACTTCAATTGTAATTTACTAAATGTTAGCAATAATAATGATTGTGATACCTTTTTTGAAACATTTACCTCAAGTGGTCTTCTTCCAACAATCCTTTTTCCTACTAGAGTTAATCCTATGACGTCTGCTGCTACTGTCATTGATAACATTTTTGTATCCACTTCCCTGGGAAACCACCTGTCCTCCAAAATAATATTCTCTGACCTGTCAGACCACTTTCCAATCTATCTCTCCCTACCCTCCCTACCAACTACTCAGCCCTCTAGAACTAATACCCCTACGTCTAATAGAATATGTAATGTTGTGAATATGAATCAGTTTTCGGATCGTTTGAAATCCTTTGACTGGTCCAAGGGTTTGAATTGTCAGGATTTTAATTCAGCCACAAATGGTTTTACACAGGGACTGAGTGATCTTATCAGTTCAACCTTTCCAGTCCGTAAATCAAACCGAAAAACTACCCATATACGCCCCTGGATGTCCAATAGTCTGATAATCTCTTCATACCGTAAAAATGACCTATATAAGTTAGTTTGCAAAACCAGTAGCGTTATTGACCTAACTAATTATAAAAAATACAAAACTTATATACCAAACTCGTCCGGGAAGCAAAAAAAAAAAAATATTATTATTCAGAAATCTCTCACTGCAAAGGGAACTTGCAAAAAATTGGGTTCACAATAAATGAAACTCTTTCAAAAAAAGGAATTCAAGAATTCAAGATCTATACCTATTAACCTTAAGGACATCAGTGGCAGATTAATTGACCCAATTTCAGTACCGGATGCTTTTAATTATTATTTCACCAATATTCCAAATGCTAACTCCTGTTCCCCCTCTGACTCAGTACGCCCTAACAAGAATCCCAGATCCATGTTTTTCTCTCCAACTGATAGTAATGAGGTGCTTCAAGTTATCGAATCTCTCTCTAATGGCAGTACACCTGACTTCTTTGGCATAAGTAATAAGCTTCTTAGGACCGCATCTTCGTATGTTTGTGAACCCATTGTGCGCATAGCAAACCTGTCTATGATCAATGGAGTCTTCCCAGAAATATTTAAATCAGCAATTGTTATCCCGGTTCATAAAAAAGGCGATCCGCCTGAGATAAGTAATTATCGTCCAATCTCACTTCTCCCAGTTATATCCAAAGTGCTCGAGAGAATTATCTTCCGACGTCTTTCTCCCTTTTTATTTCGGATTAATCCTTCAGATTCGTTGATTTCTTCTCATCAATATGGCTTCCGTTCCAAATTCTCAACTGCTCATGCACTAATCGCCGCCACACAGTTTATACGTTGCCAACTTGACCTTAAAATACTGTATTG
This sequence comes from Artemia sp. Kazakhstan ARC1039, assembly GCA_029168905.1. Classification (NCBI taxonomy): domain Eukaryota; kingdom Metazoa; phylum Arthropoda; class Branchiopoda; order Anostraca; family Artemiidae; genus Artemia; species Artemia sp. Kazakhstan ARC1039. The sequence goes on from JAQQPU010005498.1 coordinate 12,035, forward strand.
GGCTTTTTTCTGGATTTTCCTAAGGCCTTTGACATGGTTGATCACAGTGTTTTATTAAGTAAACTCAAGAACATAGGGATTCGTGGAATTCCTTTCTCATGGTTTGGCTCTCTGGTAGAGTACATCTCTCTGGTAGAGTACAGAGTGCGAGTCTGGGTGGCATGACCTCGCATCCCCTACCTATCAAGAGGGGCGTCCCGCAGGGCTCTGTTCTTGGTCCAATACTTTTTCTCCTTTATATTAATGATTTGGTTACGGACCTGGTCCATCAGTGCACCCAATATTTTTTGCTGACGACAGCAACTTTTTCAACACCGGCCCTAATCTACCATCCGTCGTCATCTCTGCTCAAATCCTTCTGAATAGAGTACAGGAGTAGTGTCTCGTTAACTGCATGACCATTAACAGCAAGAAAAGTCAGGTTGTATTATTTCGAACCCCTTTAAAAAAAAATGAAGCTCAGCAAGCACTTGGCCTAAGATATTCCACCAATCTCCTCCCGCAGGTCGAAGTTGCCAAGTTTCTTGGTGTCCACGTAGACTCCTCCCTATTATTTGCAACACATGTTTCCTACATCAGAGCCATAGTCTTGCGACAGGTAAGTATGATTAATTGTGTGAATAATTTTCTTCCTCCTGATATCCTTGTCACCCTTTATTACTACTCTTTTATTTACCCATATATATCATACTGCGGATCTGTTTGGGGCAACACTTATCCATCAGTTACCAATAAATTAAAGTCTGCCCAAAACCGTGCCGTCAAAGTGTTTTTTTGGCTGCCCCGAATATATCCCACCCAGGACTTGTACTCCGATTTTGGTATTATCCCTTTTGAACAAATCATTATAAAATTAAATCTATCCCCTGCATACTCCGCTTACCATAAAAATCTTCCTCCCCGATTATCATCTTATTTTAATTGTAATAATTCTGAAAGCCTCTGTCCCCGTTCATCCAACCGTTCCTTTATTGTCCCCAAGTGTGTCTCTAGCTCCGCCCAGTGATCCCTCATTTATAAATCTATACTTCAATGGAATATAATACCCTCCAGTATCGAGCTATCCACAAGTTTACGCACGCTGTATAACCATGTTACTAAACTTTGATATTATAATTTTCTAAATTTTTAATCAATTTGCTTTAATTTACCCGTGTTTTCTCTTTCTTTTTTCTTTTTTTCTCTCCTCTTCATTTTCAATTTTTTGTTGTTATGGTCCTCAACAAGTTCGCTTCCAGGATCCTTATTATTATTGGTGATATGTTTAATTTTTATTTGAATAAATTGAATTGAATTGAAATTGAAGGCTCAATATTTTAACAAACACCAATCATTAAAAAAAAAAAAAATCCTAAAAACCATAACAAGCTATCCCCTTAAACATGATTCCATATGTTTAATCCTTAAACGAAGAAACTTGCACAACTGTTTGATAGGACATGTGTTCCTCTCAGCCATCCGCTCAATTAACCAGGATTTACTTCCAAACACTCGTCCAAAATATTCATTCCGCAACTCAGACAGGTCTTCAAACTCGGGTAAAAAATAAAATAAGTTCTCATTCACACATCCACACATAGAGCAAAAATAGGGGTCAGCCTAAACTTCCCCAAAAATTTCCTTCTCTCACCTAAATCCTAATTATCCACTCTTACCAACAACAAATTCTTCAAATCCTCTTTATTCAACCCAAATGTAAAATAACCCCCCCCCCCCCCTCAAGAATCTTTCACTTGGGAGTAAAACCTCAAAGACATAGATTGGTCCTTATGAGCTTGCCACTCTTGGATTTCTTGGTCATTTAGGGTTTGCTGGACTTCTTTTCGTACTGACACACTCTCTCTCATTGCACTTTTTCCTTCATTCTAAATCTCCGAAACGCCACAAAGGTCCAGTAGTTTCTTGACCTGATTTGGCCACGAATCACGTCTACTCTCTTTCAAGCTCTCCAAATAAGCTGGCTCTCCAAATAAGCTGGCTTAAGAAGCCGAACTCTAGGTAGCTTAATTATTTTTTTACAAAATTTCACCATTCTAACAATCTAACACTCCTTAAAGTGAAAATCCCCAAATCTCCTTTCAGTACCACTTGAAATTTTTTTCAAGCTTAAAATTCTCTTAAAATATATTAGCTGAACTACTTCTAGTTTAGCTGCTTTAGCAAAACCCAAACCTCAGAACCTCAATGTTTTATTTCAGTTCAGTTTCATTTATCTCTATTTAAAAATAAAATACTCGTACTTAACTTACATAACATTCCTGCCAGGAAGGCACAAAAAAGTAGGCTTGGCTAGGGCAGGACATTAACTAATATTAGTTAAAAACAAACAGAAACAACAAATTAACTGAACGTATCAAGAAGAAAAAAAGAGGAGAAAAGTAAACCAGTAAATAAATTAGCCTATGGTTTCAACTTTAAAGGTAAAAAAAGAAGAAGAGATAGAAAGCAATAGAGAACAAGAAAAAAAGGGAAAATAAAAATGAGGAGAAAAAATAAGCCTGGAGGAGGACAACACTAAACACTTTTTCTGTAATGACCCTTCGCTGCTCGCTTAAAGGATATAAGATTGTTTGAATTCCGAATGTCTATGGGGAGTGAATTCCAAATAGTCGGTAAAAAAAATTCTAATTAAAAAAGAAGCTCTTTTCGCAGAGGGCGCTTCTTAGACTATGTCGTGTGTCGTAAGTGTGCAAATCTTGATTTAATGTAAACAGATTTTGAAATGACCATGGAAGGAAGCTATTGAAATACAGCCATGTGGAAATCTTGAGTCTTGGAGACATCAAATATCTTGGTAAATTTGAAATGAAGACTGATGTCATCTGTGTGTTGAACAGGTGATATAACTTGAACTACATTATTTTGGATGATTTGAACTCTTTTATAACAAGAAATGAAGTTACTTGCCCCTATGGAGCACTTGTAAGACAAATGGAGATGAAAAATAGAATGATAAATCATTTTCAGGATTTTGTTAGGGAAACGAGATTTAAGACGGCGGATGACTCCCAGGGACCTTGAAAGTTTATTGCCAACTAATTTTACATGTTCTTTCCACGAAAGATTCTCATCAACTACAAATCCAAGATATCTACTGGTTTTTATTCTATTTGTGTAGAAGAAGCTATGTGGACTAGAAGCTACTTTTGTCTGGAAAACTCTTTTCTGGGTCCTCATGTCAGGTAGCTAACCTAAATTACTTCTCAAAAGGCATATTTATTAGCCTATAACCCCTTAAATTACAATCTTCTGAATGCCTAGACATCCCCCTTAATGCACTAAAATTAACACCCAAATAAACAAATTCGTCTTTAACCTCTAACATCTTTCCTCCAAAATTAAAATGAACCTCAGAATCAACATCCCCTTTGCTCATACACACTAATACTACTGACTTCTTAGCGTTCAACTCTAAATCCTTATTTTCTAAATAATTTTTATTATATCTATTTGCTTCTGAAGATTATTTCTACTATCCGCCACTAGAGCTATGCCATTCGTGAATAATATACATGATAGCCTAAACCAATCCAAAGATAAATAAGGGGCTTCATTAGTTATCATAAAACTATCTAAATCATTAACAAACAAGGAGAAAATCTTAGGAGTACATCCTCGTTCGGGCAATTGTGCATTACATGGTACGCGCTCGAGAATTTGGATCTACAGATCAGACAATTACCGGTTTATACCTGTCAGCATTTGAAGAAAATTAGCTTAGGCTCAGTTGAAATCTACGTTGTAGGTATATTTTTATTAAATATTTAACATATAGAAACGGTATTTTGGTTGGGTTATGTTAGGTGTTTAATATAATGCGGTCTTTGCGACCCCCTATCATAGTTCTTTTTTGTAGTTTTAATAATTTTGTTACTAAAGTAGTGTATTTTCATAATATTTTGGTATATTTCATTAAGATTAACCTAACTCCAATTCTCGAGTATGTACACTATAATACATAAGTACCAAAAATTGGCCCCCTCTTGAGCTGAATTTCCTTTGCTTGTGCCTGTCTCTAATTGAAGTTAGTTATGTATTATTTATGTATTATAAAGTTATGTATTAGAGTTATACATTATTATGTATTAAAGTTAGTTATGGTTTATAAAGGTTGAGATGGCTAAAGCACGTTGTGTGGATGAAGGATGACAGATTGCCGAAGATTGTCCTTTTCGGCCAACCGTCTAGGGCTAAACGGAAAGCAGGTCGTCCTCGTCTGGGGTGGGGGGTCGTCATAAAGAGAGATTGAAAGGAAATGGGATTTTCCTGGGAGGGTGTAAAAAGACAGGCATTGAACAGATTGGGATGAAGAGGAGCGTGAATAGCTGTGTTGGCCTGGTGCTGCGGTGAGTTGTTAGTAATAGTAGTAGTATGTATTATTATTTTCTTCCCTTTTTAAAAATAAAAACATTCATTTAGTCAAAAGGCAAGAATTTCGGCCCCCTTTTTCAATCCATTTTCTGGCCCATCCCCCAAGTTAAAATCCTATGTCCAAAAGAAAAATAAAATCGTTCTTCGAATTTCATCTTGTTCTTCCATATCATTTCCAGGGAATTACAGATACGCGAAGTTAAAGTTTGTTATTACGTTTTGGAAAGCTGTGCGTAATCTTGGACTGGGGCCAAAACAGATTGTTCTTGCTTGTATTTTAACCAGACCTTACAGTGCATGAACTGCAGTATTTTTCTAGTCCATATCAGAGAGACTCGAAGCTATTCTGCCAAGTTTTTTTTTTCTTTGGGCTATGTTTCTGCTTTCGAGTGGAAACTGGGTTCAAGAGGACAAACAAGCAGTCACCCCTTGCCCATTTAAGCTAGAAAAATCTAAAAAATACCTAAGAAGTCTGACCTTCCCCTGACTCAGTCATCAAAATATTCTCTTAGAATAGTGGATGGAAAAATTTATAAACCCAAAAAAGGAACACTTTTCTAACCGGTCCGAAAGTCGTGCCATCTATTTTTATAGGCCATTCATATTTGCGGTTTAGTTTTTATTTCTTTTTCTGTGTTTGTGACTGAGATAAAGGGATGGTATGAATCAATGAGAGGACTTCAGCATTCCTCTCACTGGTAAAGAGATGAAGGGCTACCTTCTGTGCCTTTCTTAATAGTAATATGAAGAAAGCAACAGCAATAAAGTTGACCAACGGCAAAAAATCAACCTTTGAAGTACGAGTTATCCAATATTTTTAAACACCCATCAGTCATCTTTGAAGAGTTAATAAAAGTGTATGAAATAAGTTTTAAAAATTGCTAGCTGTAACATACTGTAAGTATAGAGCGAGTCGTCCTAATAGTAACAAAAACCCTTAAAAGTGAATTTTGATAGTTTTTCTTAGAAATAATTTCTGTTTACTTTGGGCTCCTTTTCTTCTTTCACAGTAATTTCTTTTCGCTTTAAATATAATATCTACTAGAATTAATTTTTTTTTCATTTTAATTTTCAATGTCTCTTGAATTCTCGCGAAGAAACTGTTTTTATCTTATGCTAATGACTGACTTTTATTTCAGAAAAATCTAATGGAGGTGTTACTGTTCCTGGAATTACAGCAGAAACTGCCCAAGTTGGAGAAGAAGACTTGGGAAACTCCAAAAGTAAGCACAAAATAATTTTTAAATCAGCTTCTTTCTAAGAATTTTCTATGTTGTTCCTTACTTGCAGTTGAAAAAAAATTTATTTCTCCAGGAAAAAATTTTTTTATTTAAATCTAATTCTTCTATTAAAAGTTCCTCCCATGTAAAATCCCCCCTCCAGAAAATTCTCCATGGATAATCCCATCCTTGATAAAAATTCCCCCATAGAAACCTTCTCGCGAACAAATCCGCCCGAAGATTCTCCTTAGCACACTTATATTTGATTTTTTTTTGTTTCTGTTGATTTTTCAAATCATGTCCAAAATCCCCCCTCCTCAGAAACTTTCTCCTAGGATCCCTCCCCCCCCCAGGTTGAAAGTTGCTCCCGTAGACAATTACCCATGGAGAATATCTCCCATTGAAAATTTTTCCCGCGGGAAATCCCGTCCCCATTGAAAAATCCTCCATACACTTCCAACTGCGCTGAAAATTTTCTCCGGAAATTTTTTTCTTTCCGGGAATATACCCCTGTGTAAAATATCCCCTGGAAATTTATCCCAAGAAACTTCCCTCCCCACGAAAAAGATCTCCCCGTAGAAAATCACCCCCACAAAAAAGCCATTGCTTATAGAAGAAATGAAAGCAAAAAGAAGAAGAACAATAAAAAAAAAAAAAAAACAGCTAGGCTCTTTATAGATACTGATGAAGAATACATTTTTAAACCATTTAAAATCTTGGGATTTTTTTTGTTTTTTTGGAATTTTTCAAATTATCCTTGTGATTGTGTGAAGCTATCAGCTGTAACACTGCTTAACTGACTATTATGTATTCAAACACAAACACAAGAAAATCCTTTCTTTTTCCGCCACATAGAATCAAAAAACCCCAATGTACTAAGCATACTTTGTTTTTTAATTTTCTTCATTTTTTTCTGATTAACACTTTTTTCTGATAACTTGTGATTAACACTCTCGGAAGCATTTATTGGCAGTACACAGTCTGGCTCAAGCAAGCGGTGCCAAAAATAATAAAAATGATTTAGCTCATTTAATGCGGTTAAGATAGGAAATGAGGTTAGCAGCTGGTTTTGAATTAAATCAGGAGTTAAGCAGGGTTGTGTTCTATCCCCCTTTATATGGATCATTTTGACGGACTTTGTCTTAAGGAGCACAGGAAAGGCAATGAGAGACCACGGAGGCAAATGGGGAGGAAAAAGTCTCCTGGACTTGGATTATGCTGATGATTTAAGTATCCTAGATGAAAGTGTGAGCAAAATGAATGAGTTTTTAGAGGAATTGAGAGTTCAGGACGATAGAATGGGTTTAAAAATTAATGTTAAGAAAACTAAGTCACTAAGGCTAGGAATAAGTGAAGATGAAAAGGTGACGTTGGGTAATGAAAAGATTGATCAGGTGGGCAGCTTCACTTAGCTTGGTAGTATTATTAGTAAAGACGGTAGGAGCAGTGAATATGTTAAAAGTAGAATAGCCAAGGCTCAGGGTATTTTTTCACACTTAAGAAAAAGTTGGAAAGAATAGGAAGATAATTCTGCAAACCAAGATTAGAATATTAGAAGCTACTGTGATGACTGTGGTCAAATATGGCTCTGAAGCATGGGCGCTCCGAAAAGCAGATGAAGATTTGCAACATGTTTTCCAGAGAAATTGATTACGAATTGTTCTGGCTATCCAGCTGACTGACCGTATTTCAAACATTAAGCTGTATGAAAAACGTGGTTCAATCCCGCTTTCTAGGGCTATAATGAAAGAAAGGTTGAGGTGGCCAGGGCATGCTGTACGGATGAAGGATAACAGAATGCCGAAGATTGTCCTTTTCGACCAACCGTTTAGGGCTAAGCGGAAAGCAGGTCGTCTTTGTCTGGGGTGGAGGGACGTCATGAAGAAAAATTTTAAGGAAATGGGAACTTCCAGGGAGGGTATAAAAAGGGAGGCTTTGAGTAAATTGGGATGGAGGAGGAGCGTGCGTAGCTGTGTTGGCCTCAGTCGGATTGGTGCTGCGGTGAGTTGTTAGCAGTAGTGGTAATGCCTAATGTGATAAAACAGTATTCCTGGCAGAATTATTATTTTGAGGCTATGTTACTTCCAATACTTCAGTTCAATTTTTTTCAATTATTGAAATTTTTTCAAGTAATATTTGGGGTATTGTGAAATTGTCAATGACAACACTGCTTAACAGACTATTGTATGCTCTTATACTCACCACAAAAAATTAAAATTCACAATGGGTGCTCGTAAATGATGTGGAACACACTTAAGAAGTGAAGTTTGGTTAATCCTAATGAAATATACCAAAATATGATGAAAATATTATACTTTAGTAACAAAATTATGGAAACTACAACAATGAATTGTGGAAAGCAGGCCGTCCACAACGCATTATATTAAATACCTAACCTAACCAAAACACCCATTCTATATATTAAATATTTAATTAAAATATACCTGCAACGTAGTTTTTCCACTGAGCCTAAGCTAATTGTCTCCGAAAAAAAACCAGTTAAACCAGTTTTCTCAGATCTTACATATCAAATTCTTGAGTATGTTCTGGATAATTAACAAGTACCCCGAAATGTACCAAGCATAGCTTATTTTTATTTTCTTCCTTGTTTTTGTGAACTTGTTCTTTGACCTACTAAAGCTAATTTTGTGATTAAGCCAATCGGAAGCGTTTATTGGCAATACGAAGTCTGACTCAGGAAAGCGGCGCATTTTAAGAGACTAAGAAAAATGTTGCAATTCATTATAAATTTATTAGTGATTCTTCATGAATTGGAATTAAACCCCAGTTCTTCTAAAGAAATCAAATGAAACACGTATTTTGATTACGTTCAAGATACCTTAATTATGTCGGAATTATACCCTTTAAACCGGATTATTGAAGGTATGTGGTTCGTTATTAATGCTAGCTGGGAAGTCTAAAGTGAGTAACTTTCAGATTTACTAAAAAAAAAAAAAAAAAAAAAAAAAAAAAAAAAAAAAAAAAAAAAATAAAAAAAAAAAAAAAAAAAAAAAAAAAAAAAAAAAAAAAAAAAAAAAACGACTGAATTAAGATTTTTATTCTCCTATATAATAATCAGAATTTTCTTGACGATTTTTTTAAAGAATTTTGTCATGGTGATGTTCTGACGATACTTTAAGAGTTTCCTTGGATATGACTTTGGATGGGTAACAAATCTTTTGGAAAAGGTTAATTATAATATATATAATAACAATAATTGTATTTTTCCAGATGATTTAAAATAGGTTTTCTCAGCAAAATTTCGCGAGGCTGACGTTCGGACAATTATTTACTGGCTTTCATTAATCAAAAGAGGAATGAAAGAAAGAATGAAGCTGATTGGATTTGACTGTTAAATTTAGTTAATTATTTAATTTAGTTATTATTTAATGACAATTATTGAAGTAAGCAAATTATTTTCAAGATATATCAAACATCATTAATTCAAATTATTAATCATTTGTTGTTTATGTCAGAGAGGCGAAGACATTCGAAAAATCCCTTCCTCCGTCAAAATTGTTTAAAAAAATGCACTTTTCACGTTTGATCCTTCTGGATAAAAACTTCTTCCATACCCTCCTAATTAGCTTAGGCTTATTTGTTTTTTTTTGGCTAAATTCCACAATGTTATGTTCCAACAATAAATTACTGGCTTTCTTCAGTCAGACTTTGTATTGCTGATGCTCTTTTTTGAAAGCAGAATTTTGTGGTGCTATTGCTTCAACTATAACTTACTGGCTCAGTCCCCTTATTAACTGATCACTAATATATTGCTTTTCATCGACTCATTTATTTTGTTTCTCCAGCTGCTTTAATTTAACATTTCATCCCTTGTTTCATTAGAGTTTCTTCCTTTAAATTGCTTTCCCAGCAATATTAAAAGAAAATAAAATGTCATACTAAGTCTTGGTCACAGTATATAAATAAAAGACAGTATGATCGTTCCCTATCTTCCCCATTATAAAAACCCGGACCGAGGTGAGAGTGTTCGGAAGAACGTAAAACCATAAGCGACATTAGATCTTTTCACGGGTAGGCAAGTCAGATTTCTCTTGAACGCGAAACTTGGCTTCAACGTTGGAACACTAAATTTTAAAGAAACTAATTTTAAATTAATATATGACAATCGGAATTAGAAGTGTAATGTTATTATTTGATGTTCTTAGGAATTACAAGTAGGTTTCGAAGTATCGAGTTGGTTTCAAAGGCATTTTGAGAAAGTTTCTGCCAAAATACGTGTTCCAGGGTAATTGGACCGCTGACACATACTAACATTAGTAACCCGCTAATGAAAGAGTATGTGGGAGGAGCTGTTTGTACGCACCGAGAACGAAGGGCCAGAAATCGTCTGCGGTGAACTTACGGTTAATTATCTTTATACAGTGGTCTTGGTATTCCATATTACGGTCTCTGGAAACGATTATTTTGAAAAATGCCTTTTTTTATATTGTCATTGAAAAAAAAGAAAAGGAAACAAAATTTCCCGCTCCCAGGATATTGAAAATTACCTTTTCGTGTGTCCTTATTTTAAGGGAGAAATAATTATCCCTCCCTCGGCTACACTTTTGCAAATTTGTCACTCGTGTATCGATGTGTTGTTGTGCATACTCATCCACGTGTTACTTGAAAAATATGATTATTGCAGACTGTTGGGAAACTTCGAGTTTGAGAAATCGGTCACTGAAAAGAAATCGGTTACTGTTGGGAAATCGGAAAGTGAAAACAAAACAAAATTGCCCCCCCCTCCCAGGATATGAAAAATTACTGTTTTGTGAGTCCTTATTTTAAGGGAAATATATCCCCCCCTCCCCTCAACTACACTTTAGCGAATTTGTCGCTCGTGTATCGATGTGCTTTTGTGCATACTCATCCATGTGTTGCTTGTAAAATATGATCATTGCAGACTGTTTAATTTTAATTGCGTAACTACTCATCGACACGTCTATATTATATGGCTTGAATTAGTCTGGACAGTGCAACCGATTTGTTGGAAGGAGACGGGCATGTCGAAGTTAGTTCTAATCTTGTTGCCATATTAAAACGTTCCTTGTGTTGGAATAGAGAGTGGATTTAACTTGGAGTTTGGAAAATCGGTCAGCCTTTATGGTTGACAACTGATTGGCAGTAGTAAAGTAATGGCTGTCTCGGAGCTTCAGTAGTTTTTTTTTTTATTCAGTTTTAGCGCCTGATTATGCTTTAATCATATCATTCAATTGCCCTGTCTCATTTCAAGCAGTTGAAAGTTTTTTTTTTGTGGTAGTTTCATTTTCTTCATTTCCGACAAATCTACTCATTTCTCTGCAGTACATTTCATAGCTCAATACTCGTCACATTTTCATATTCAGCTTTATCTACATACAGTGTTTTATTTCACGAGACCTGTGTTGCAATTTAAGGGTATATGTGTAATTAAAATTCAGCACATTTAAGGGTATATGTGTAATTAAAATTCAGCACATAATTAAAATCAAACAACATTTGTGAAGTATATTTCACTATTTTTTGATTTAGTGCTTTCGCAAGTCAATGTTATTGATCTCTTGTCGTCAATTTTTAATGATTTGGGGCCATTTCCTCAATGGTTCCTGGAAGATCCTGAGCCAATAGAGAATAGAAGTTGCAGAGGTGTGGAGGGCTGTATAGCACAAGTACCACATTTTGGATCTTCATATCACATAGATTGAAATCTTTGTATAATTCGAACTTGACGCCAAATGTGGCAGAAATCAAAGACCTCTTGTAAAATGTATATTTGCCGAGTTTTTATTTTCACATTAGCATAACTTATATTACAACAATATCACTATTTTATTTTACATCCGTTTTCACTTTATATCGATTGTATTTTATATCTATTATAATTCTAAAAAGTTATTTGCATTGTGTGTTGGTATTATTTTATTGCTTCTTTCCCTGTTATCAATATTTTTATATATTTATTTTAAAATATTATTTAAGTATTTTTATATTTACATTTGTATTTATAAGAAATTTATATATAAATATTTTCTGCGTCTATATATATATACATTTATATCTCTTTGTACATTTTTAACATACACGTATGTTTATAATGTTAGCAGCAAAGGCTGATGGCAGGCAGGTATAATAAAAGTTTATCTTCATTAATGGAAATGGAAATGTACTTCAGACATGGAAATAGCCAAAATTTTTGGCCTATTTCTCTAAAAATTTTACTTCTTCTTTTTTACATATTGATATATCTCATACTTTCTCTTAAAATTCTGGTTAAAAAAGATACAAAAAGGGTCATCAACACGCAAAAGTAGCCGTGGGAGTGATCCCACACAATTTTGAATAGCGCATTATCTTTTGTAAGAATTAGAGAACAAATTCTGCCTCCTCCCCAGACTCAAAATTTTTTATCAGATTCACCTCCCCCTAAACCACTAACAAAATCTCCCTAACACAAAGACTCGTTTGGCAGATAGCATCCGCAGGTCTCAAGCATATGCTGTTACATGATTTTCACAGAGACAAGTTGAATTGTTTATCATATAGAATATTAAAATTACATATAAAATAATATTATATGCCTTATAAATTAATATAGAATAATATTGAACATTGAACTTTCTGTCTTGTTTTTTTCTTCCAGGGAAGGACTGTTACCTCCTTGACCTGCCCTTTTGGTGTTCTTACTAAGATGTGTCATTAGTAAGTTCAAAATAATATTAGCAGCTGATTTGATATTAAACTTCTCTGAAATCCTTACATGCAAACTTTGGTGGAAAATTTAAATCTATTTGGCTATACGTTGAGTTTTCTTTTTGGCCATTCCTTTGTAATTTACGCTACCTGCTTGTAACTACCGACTTCAAATACCCTTAAATGGCCATTTTGGTTGCTATGAAATCCCTTTTGTGACATAATATTATTATTATTTATTTTTAACCCACACTATACAGAGGTACAATACGTGGAGTATCACGAGGAAAAACACAAAAAATGCGACACAAGACAATATATAAATCAAAAATTACCAAATTACAGTGTAACACATAATAATTTAAAAGAAACGAGAGCAAAAAAAAATAACGTGAAAGGAGGGGGAAAAGAGGAAAAGAGAGAAAAAAAACTGACAACTTGCAGAATCTAATAAGCAGGCATTAATATTATCATTATTGGATTTTTACTCACTCTTTACAGATCTAAATTGTAGAATGAACAAACAGAGAAAAACAACTAAACAAATAAAAGAAAAATAACTTACGACTGAAAAAACCTGATAAGGTGATGGTGCGGAGAAAAACGGATACAAGCAGTATTTGAAAGTTTTCTGTGTAGTGCTTCCAGTTTTTCAGTAATATTAGGAACAAGAAATTTATTAATAATTACCCGGTTTTTGGTCCAAGGTGGAAGAAACAACAAAAATTTACAAAATCTAAAATAATTAATCCGGATTCTTTTTAACTCAGTTTTCTTCAGAAGGAGAAAAATTCCAGAAGCAAAAAGAATTGAATGGTCACAAAAGTTGAGTAGAGCTTGGCTAACGCGAGTTTATTATATTTACCTCTATTGGCAACAATCTTAGCATATCCTAATTTAATTTTCATATCAATATCTGAGACTGTGCGCTGGCGCAAGCTCGGAAGACTATTAGTAATAGAAATACCGAGCCATCGAAGAGAATCTACGAGAGGGATAGTAAAGCCACACTTACTGTATATGCACTTACTGGGTTTTGATTTAGTACACTCGCACTGCAATCGTAATTACTGTTAAAATTGAACATAGAAGAATTTAAGGTATTTACCTATTATAGCGACTACACTGTTGTTCTTGATCTGTTATAAAAGCAGTTTCTCTGTGTGCACCACAGTTTTTAGAATTAGCGGTAAGTTTACCGCAGATGATTTTTGGCTCTTCATTCTCGGTGCGAACAAAAAGCTCCTCCCACTTATTTGTGGACTTATTGTCTACTTATTGGTGAGCCGGCCAAGTGGTTTTGTCAGTACTTGTTCCGTAGGTGATTATTCGTTGTCTACCCGTGAAAAGATCTAATGCCGCTTATGTTTATACTTTCTCTGGAGCACTCGCACCTCGGTCCGGGTTTTTATAATGGGTGAGATAGGGAAAGATCATACTGCTAAATATATAAACTGTGGTGTGCACTCATAGACAGTTGGCTTAGCCTGAGTGAGATAAACTACTATGCAGGTATACTTTAATTAAATATTTGATGTATAGAGTTGGTTATGTTAGGTATTTAATATAATGCGTCCTGGGTGGCCTGCTTCCATAATTCTCTGTTGTAATTTCCATGATTTTGTAACTATAGTATTATATGTTCATCATATTTTGGTATATTTTATTAGGATTAACCTAACTTCACTTATTGGGTGTGGTCGCTATAAAACGAGAGAACCGGATTCAAAACAATTCCTTAAGTTATGCCAGAGGTGTTAAAAGTCGAAGCAGGTTTCAAGTGTCTATGTTACCATGAATGTCCGTAAATTGGTGAATGTCGACATTCAATGGTGAATGTTCGAAATACCTTATTTTTCTCCTTGGATATAGTCAGTATTGCCAGTCAACCTTTTCAATTTAATACAAGGTTTGATGATGACAGGTTTAGTTCGAATAGATTGGGTTTGGTTAGCTTAGGTTTTTAATCCATTTCTTACGTTTATAACCAAATTTAACCTAATCTAACCTAATCAAACCTAACCTTACCTAAAATAACATAATCTAACATAACCTTAAGTTTTACCATCATAGCTTGCATAACACTGAAAAAGATAACTCGCAAAGCTGAATCCAAGCAGAGAAAAGGGAGTTTCGGACATTCACCGGTGAATGTCGACAGTAACCAGATTTTGGACATTCACGAAAACATCTATACATCCTAACTTGGTCCCCAACTTGTCTCAAGCTAAGAAAATCAGGGCTTTAATTGGACGGTAGGCCTAAGATGGGCCCAGAGAGCAGAATATGTTTCTGTTTAGAGCAACTAGGCGTTCTGCAGCTCTTCAGAACATATCCAAAACACCAGAATGTTTATATTTAACCATCAAAATAAATTTAATCCATATTAAGAGCAGTCGAGTCTTGGAATTTACTTTTTTATGCTGATGGCACCAAATCAGAAGGTGGTATGTTGTTTGTTTTACAGAGGAGCATAAAAACTGACAATATGTATCATTTTTTTACTATTTCTAAGAATTGGCTGTTTTTTAAAGTAAGACGTTGTTCGGCACATAAGATACGAGCAAAAATTAAAATCAGAAGCTCCAATTTCTATCTGTTCTTATAGCCGAGATCAGGTCAAGCATATCAGGTCATGGACATAAAAAAAAACTTCTAAAAATATTTGGAAAAAAACTAAAAAAAGACTCGTTTTTAAAAATTTATTTATCTGGTTTACTCCGTTTTAGAAACAGTGAAGAAAAGGATGAAGGAAAGGAGTGAAGGAAAGTATGACAAATGAAGTTTGGAAATCACCACTTACATAATTGTAACGTTTGCGTAAAAACATCCAAATGTGCGTTGACGACCAAAATAGGACCATATCCTGTCTTATTTGCTTAGTGTTGATATAAGTTGAACTGTGCATGATTTTAATACCAGATATTGCATCCTTAGACTGTTATCCAGCCCTAAATATCTCCTTGATTCCTTGTGATAATATCATATTTTTCAGAGCTTTTCCATCAGACCGCGTTTTTACACTGTGACATAGAGGGTGACAAATGTGTTTAGTAGATTAGCAGCTCTTGAAATATCCTTCTTTGTGGTATATTACGTGCAGGTAGGTATGTTTGGAGAGAAGGGGCCCTTGGAACTATTTTCCTAACACGTTCTGATATCTTAAAGCTTGGTCCAGAGTCTCTTATGTTGTATATAAATCACCAATTTTTTAATCACTTAAAATCAAGAATTTATGTACAAATAAAATTTAAGGATCTTGTAGAGATTACAAATTTGTTTTTTTAATTTGAAACTGAAATTAATCAAGATAATTAGATAATATTAAAATTAACCAAGATAATTGGAATATGTCCCTTCTTGGCGGTTTAGGGCTCTAAGGATTCTAATTTTGCACCTTTTTTTAGGCGACGGCTCCAGCATCAGCAGTTCTGAATCCGAAGTCAACACTAGTGATGGTGACAAGAGGAAGGACAAACTGGGCGGGTCGAGCTCAGAGGAGGTGGACGCTGTTCACCTCGAGAGACGGGTGGGATTGTTCAGTGGGGTTGCTTTAATCGTTGGCACTATGATTGGTAAGATACAATTCGTTTTAACTTTAATAAGGCCTTATGTAACTGGTTTACTCAGCGACCCTTCCATTCCCCCATTTTTATTTTTTGAATAAATTTCATACACTTCAGGAGGTGTATGAAAATTTTATTTCATACTTTTTGTTTGAAAAACAACTCACTAGACCGGCAACACGCCGAAATTTGTTTCACTTTCGTCATAATCGAATACTGAAATATACCAAGAAAATGAACAAGACAAGACAGATCTACTACTACTACTACTACTAACAACTCACCGCAGCACCTAGCCGCCTGAGGCCAACACAGCTACGCACGCTCCTCCTCCACCCCAATCTATTCAAAGCCTCCCTTTTTACACCCGCCCACGAAGTTCTAATTTCCTTTAAATCTTTCTTTATGACGTCCTCCCACCCCAGACGGGGACGACCTGCTTTTCGTTTAGCCGTAGATGGTTGGCCGAAAAGAACTATCTTCGGCAATCTGTCATCCTTCATCCGCACAACGTGCCCTAACCACCTCAACCTTTCTTTCATTATAGCCCTAGAGAGCGGTATTGAACCACATTTTTCGTATAGACTATTGTTTGAAATACGGTCAGTCAGCCGGGTACCCAGAACAATCCTTAAGCAATTTCTCTGGAAAACATCTAGCAAATCTTCATCCGCTTTTCGGAGCGTCCATGCTTCAGAGCCATATTTGACCACTGTCATCACTGTAGCTTCTAATATTCTAATCTTGGTTTGCAGACTTATCTTTCTATTCTTCCAGACTTTTTTAACTCTGAAAAAACACCCTGAGCCTTGGCTATTCTATTTTTAACATCTTCACTGCTCCCGCCATCTCTACTAATAATACTACCAAGGTAAGTGAAGCTGCCCACCTGATCAATCTTTTCATTAATTCAATGTTAAATTCAAACTACATGACATAGTTAAACTCATACTTCAGAATTACAATATTTAAATGAATGAAAACTTCCGGAGAATGTTGAGGGGGATTTTGAGCTCATTCAAAAGACGATAAGTGCATCCCGTTTGTCAAAAATTCGTATCTGCAATATATCATGAATGGCTAATGGTATTCAGCTGGAAATGTCAGGCAGTGTTAAGGAGTATGATGAACTAAATCCAAAAATTCTATGCGCATCAAGTAGTCAAAATGGTGTATACATCATCTCAAGAATGGTAACGGTATCGGAGGCAACGCTATAGCGTTGCCTATAGTATATGCCATACGGCTCCAATGTTTTATTATTTATTTATTTATTATTATTTTTTTCCAGAGGTACTTCATATGGAAGGGGTCGTCGTAAAAAATTTAAAAGGGGCTCATGCAGTTTAAAATCGAGAATTCTAGTGTTCTTTTTAAGGGTCAAAAGTGATTGGAAGGCAACGAAAACCCCTTCCACACCCACCATTTCCCCAAAAACATCCATTCAAAATTTTGAGATAGCCATTTTGTTCTACGTAGTTGATTTCCAGATAGAAATTATGTTTTTGAGGAGGACACTCCCCCACAGTCCTCTGGGCAAGGAATGTAAGTTTTGCCCTGGGGGCATATAAGCTTTTTATAGATACCTTTGTCGTAGAAACTTCAAAAAAGGCTCATTCGATTGGAAATTCAAAGGGCAAGTTCCCTTTTAATGGTCGAAAGTGATTGGAGGGCAACTAAGCCCCTTCTCACGCCCACCTTTTCCCCAAACACTTCCAATCAAAATTTTGAGATAGCCATTTTGTTCAGCGTGGTTGAAACTTCTGGAAATTAGGTCTTTGAGGATGACAACCCCCCTAGAGCCCTCAGAACAAGGGTTGCAAGTTATTCCCTGGGGGCATATAAGGTTTTTACAGAAATCGTTGTCGTAGAAACTTCAAAATGGCTCATTCGACTGCAAATTTATATGACTAGTGCCCTTTTTAATAGTCGAAAGTGATTGGAAGGCAACTAACACCCCTTCCGCGTCCATCATTTCCCAAAACACATCCAATCAACATTTTGAGATAGCCAACTGGAGATTATATCTTTGAGCATGACAACCCCCCCCCCCAAGGTCTTCAGTGCAAGGGTTATAAATTATGCCCTGGGGCATATATGGTTCTTATAGAAGGAATGCTCGTATAGACTTCAGAGAGGGCTCATTTGATTGGAAATTGACTTTTTAAGTGTCAAAAGATATTGGAGGGTAACCAACCCCCCATGCCCTTTTTTTCTCAAACGCATCTGATAAAAATTTTGAGATAACTATTTTGTTAAAAATATTTCAAAAATCATATAACAAAAACTTTGGTGTCGACATAACCCCCAGGGCCCGGGGGCAGGTGTTTTCAGTTATACCCTGGGGTTATATGTGGTTCTTATGGAAGGGATGCTCGTACAAACTTCAAAGAGGGCTCATTTGATTGGAAATCTAGTTTACTTTTTAAGAGTCAAAAGAGGATGGAGGGCAGCAAGCCCCCCCCCCTCCACGTCCGTTTTTTCTCAAACCCATCTGATAAGAAATTTGAGATAGACATTTTAAAAAAATAGTTCAAAGACGATATAACGAAAACTCCGGGGTTGACACAGCCCCAAAAGGCCCGAAGGCAGGCGTTGTAAGTTATGCTCTGGGGGAATATACGGTTCTTATGGAAGGGATGCTCGTAAAAACTTCAGAGAGGGCTAATTTTATTGGAAATTGAAAGTTCTAGTTAATTTTTTGAGAGTCAAAAGATATTGGAGGGCCAGTAGCCCGCCCCCCTCCCCCGCCCACCCCAGTTTTTCCCGAATACATCCTATAAAAATTTTGAGATAGCCGTTAAGTTAAAAATTGTTCAAAAGTCAGATAACAAAAACTCAGGTGTTGAAACAGCCCCCCAGGGCCCAGGGGTAGGCGTTGTAAGTTATGCCCTGGGCATAACTTTCTGTAATAAACATGGTTTTCAGTAAAGCGCCAATGATGCAGTAGGTTTCAGACTTTTACAGTGAGAGAAAAAGGCGATACCCAAACTCTTGTTTGTAGTGATTTTTGTTCGTTTCAAGCTTGATTTGCATATTCAATTTCACTTTCACTCGTTTTAAGATTTATTTATTCATTTACATTAATATCTATTTTCTGTTTATTTGCATTGATTGTTTATTTAATTTCTGTTCGTTTTAAGTTTCATTTATGCTTCAATAGCAAAATTTTTTTTTTGTTTTAAGCTTGATTTTCATATTCAATCTAAGCATTACTCGCTTTAAGATCTATTTATTCATTTATATTATTACATGTTGTATGTTTTTTCCTATGATTGTTTATTTAATTTCTGTTCGATTTGGGTTTTATTTATTCTTTAATAGTAATTTCTGGTCGTTTTGAGTTTGAATTTTAACAGGTATTTTTATCTGCTGAGCTTAAGTTTAAAATGGCCTTTAATTTTCTTTGAAAAACTTATATTTCGAATTTTTTTTTTAATTAATTAAGTTGAAACGTTTAGGGAATGCTGAGGGAGATGTTGAGCCAAATTAAAAGTACAACCAAATGTATTTCAAACATTTCTTATAATCATAAAATTAGAAACTAAAAAGTTACAATTAATTAAAATCTTGAACTGTTAAGTTTTATGGAATTTAATATCAATATATATTTTAAACATTCAGTTTATTTTCATTAGTTCTGTCCACTCGGTTTGATTATTATTGTGATTTTATTTTTCATTTTTTCGTCGAATATTTGAAAAATAAGGCACACTTTAAAAAAATATTTAATACAACGTAAATGGCAAAATAAGATTTATAAGCTTTAAAGGGGGGAAGGGCAGTATTCAAACTCCTGTTTGTAGTAATTTCTGTTCGTTTTAAGTTTGAATTGAGTTTTCATTTTAATTTTTACTCGATATAGGACTTAATTATGCATCTATAGCAGTATTTAGTATCTTTATGCGTGAAGTTTTTATTTATTTCAACTTCTGTTCGTTTCGGACTTAAATTATTTTTTTTTATAGTAAATTGTAATTTAAGTTTGAATTATTATAAAATTTTATTTCTGATCTTCTCAAGTTTTAATAAGGCTCTTTACTTTTCTTTGAAAAACCTATTTTATCGAAAAGTTTTCTTTTAAATTAATTATTTCTTAATGGGTTACCCTTTAATTTTTGTATTTCGTTTTTTCCACATTTAATACAATCCTAACCTATCCCTTACATAAATACTGCCATTGTCAAAATTTTCAGGCGCTCTACCGAGTAATATACCAAAAGAACATTCTAATGAAGGAAAGAAAACAATCCTTTTGCGTCGGAACTAGTCAGTCATCACGAGCTAAAAGGCATATCCAAGTAGCATAGACTATTCCCTGAAACTGGATCTATGTTAATTATTAAATAATAAAAAAAAATAAGTTTTTTCAACTGAAAGTAAGGATCAACATTAAAACTTAGAACGAACAGGAATTATTAGGTATATGAAGGGGGTTACCCCCCTCCTCAATACCTCGCTCTTCACGCTAAAACTTTTTAGCACTTTTAAAAAGGTTGCTTATTGTTCTAATTAAACGACTCTTGTGTTTCAGGAGTCGTTTTTAAAGAATTGGGACAAAATTTAAACTTTAGTGTAAAGAGAGGGGTGTTGAGCAGGGGGCAAACCCCCTCATATAACTAATAATTTCTTTTCGTTTTAAGTTTGAATGTTGCTCCTTACTTTGGGTTGAAAAAACTCTTTTTTCTTAATTTCAACATCTACGGAAAAATACCCCTCCTTACGGAAATATCCTCTGGACAATGCAATTCTGCTGACAATTTACCCCGGACAATTACCCTTAGCACGTCCAGCGTAAAATTGAGTCGGTAAAGAGAAAGCAAGACATATAAAGAAATTATGTATAGCAATTCTGGGAAATTTTTCCAGTATACAATTCCCCTTAAAAGTCCACCCCCTGGAAACTTCCCTCTCTATGGAAAATTATCCCCGTGCAAAGTCTCCCAGCCGATAATTCGTCCTCCCCTCCCCACTTGAAAAATGTGTGCAAACTTTCCAATAACAAATACTATACGTAAACAATGGGCAAGTTTTATAGCTTAAAAATCTTCCCCATTGGCTGTGGGGATTCATGTTATCCCCAAAGACATAGTTATTAGACCTTTCAACTATTCTGAACAAAATAACAATCTCAGAATTTTTATCGGAAGATAAAATTTAGGGAAAAAAGTGGCGTGGTAGGGGGCATGTTTACCCTCCAATTTTTTTTGGTCACTTAAAAAGGGCACTAGAACATTCAATTTCAGTAGAATGAGCCCTCTCCTGGTGTTCCAGGCCCACTGGGTCGTCACGATCACCCCTGGGAAAAAAGAAACAAACAAATAAACACGAATCCGTGATCTTTCTTCTGGCAAAAAGTAAAAAATTACACATTTTTGCAGATAAGAGTTTGAAACCTCTACAGTAGGGTTCTCTGATACGCTATATCTGATGGTGTAATTTTCATTAAGGTTCTGTGAATTTTACGGGGTGTTACCCCCTTTTCTCAAAAAGCAGGTGAATTTTCTCAGGCTCGTAACCTTTGATGGGTAAAACCAAATTTAATGAAACTTAAACATTTAAAATCAGCATAAAAATCAAATTCTTTTGATGTATCTATTGGTTTCAAAATTCCGTTTTTTTAAGTTTCGGTTACTACTGAGCCGGGTCACTCCTTACTTATAATTCGTTACCACGCACTGTTTGACATTGGTGCTGGTAGCGGAGGTGGTTAGATAAGGCCGCCCCCTTGAAATCCAAAGAAATACAAAAAGTGAAAATTGTTACATTATTCAGGAGGAACTATACTTTTTTGCTTTAAACCTTTTTTCAAGGCCTTACAACCCTACTCCCCTTGCCAAGAAAATTTCCTTACGGTGCCCATATTAACTATTAAACTTAATCTGAAAATTAAAATCTAAATCAGTCTTTCAAAATCGAAACATTTAAAGACTCAACAAGAAAAATGATCAATTCAGTCCCCTCCTGTCAATTGTTATGGGTGCCCTTACTGCGCAGTTTAGAAAGCAAGCAAATAAAAATTCCTCAAAAAATTCTATTTTTTTAAAATTTGCTCTTTACTTTCATGTGCTCAAACTGATTAACCTACTTATTCCAATAAACCCTTTGATACTTTCTGCATATTTTGACATGATGATTAAAAGTCAAATCAAAAACCCTTCATAAAAGCATGGAGGTTTTACATAGTTACATCTAGTTTTGTTCTTGTGTTTTATTTCTCGCGGGTTTTCTAGGAAAGTTTAGTGCCTACTCAAAATCCTTGGAGTTTATAGGTTGGAGGCTTATACCTACGATTTTTCCCAATTCTGCCATGTAGGTAATTTCTGTTTGTTTTACATTTGAATTATTATATTAGTTTATTTATGTTCATGCTAGGTTTAATATAGCTTAAGCCGTTAATTTCGATTTCGAAACATTGCAGACACAGTATTTTGACAACCTGTGTAAACTCTTGAATGTAAGTCAAAGCGGGAAACAGGCCACCTATTTTTAATGCAATTTGGGTCAGTTTTATCCTGTAATTAATTAAAAAAAAAGTTTATTCGACTGAAAGTAAGGAGCAACTTCAAAACTTAAAACGAACAGAAATTATTACGTATATGAGGGGGTTCTCCCCCTCATCAGTACCTCGCTCTTTACGCTAAAGTTCGAATTTTGTTCCAATTCCTTAATAATGACTTCTGATTCACAATGGCCGTTTAATTAGAATAAATAGCTCTTTTGAAAGTACTAAAAATACTTTAGTGTAAAGAGCTAGGTATTGACGAGGGGGCCAGCCCCCTTATATACGTAATAATTTCTGTAGGTTTTAATTTTTAATGTTGCTCCTTACTTTCAGTTGAAAAACTTGTTTTTTTTATTTAATTTCTGATCATTTTTAAATAATGCTGGGAAAACCGGCGCCCCCTTCATTGAAAATTTTCTTCCCCCATGAAAAGTTCCTCCATGGAAAGATCCTCCCACGTAACCCCCTCCCCCGAGCCCTCCCACCCCCTAACAGAGAAAATCCCCCTGAAAACGTCTATAAACTTCCTAACAACAAATACTATATGTAAAGAATGGGTGAAGTTCATAACTTGCAGCCCTTCCCCCGGGGATTGTGGGGGATTAAGTCGTCATCATAGACATAGTTATTAGATTTTTCGACTATGTTGAACAAAATGGCTATCGCAAAACTTTGATCTGGTGACTTTGGGATAAAATGAGTGTGAGAGGGGGCCTAATTGCCCTCCATTTTTTGGCCACTTAAAAAGGGCACTAGAGCTTTTAATTTCCGTTCGAATGAGCCCTCTCGCGACATTCCAGGACCTCTGGATCCATACGATCACCCCTGAAAAAAAACCAAAAAACAAAAAAAAGAAAACTACAAAAAAAAGACAAATAAACACGCATCCGTGATCTTTCATTCTATCGAGGATTGCTTTCCATTCTTTTGTAGAGGGGTCAAGAGTTAACATAAAAATGTGCTCATTATTGTGCTCATTCTATTGAAGAATAAGCACAATAATTTGAAGAAGTGTATAAGTTTGCAAACGCTTAAGTCCAAAGAAAATGTGGTTTACAAGAGAAATGGGAATTTTAGCTGCTGTTGCAAGTTATGAGATAAGATAAATAGAAGTCGTAATTGGTATGACATAAAATAAAGTCAAAGTATTAGATATACGTAAATTGGTAGGTGATACAAAGATAGAGTAATAGGTTAGACTTATAGAGTAGAGAGTGAAAGTAAAGAATTAGTGAAGTGTTTAGGAAAGCGGTAAAAATATTTACTCTTCCAGAGAGTGTAATAAATAAAATGTTATGTACGTCATATTCAGGAAATGAAATGAAAATTCAAAAACTGACTGAAAATTCAGTTTGAGATATCTTGGAGATTTGGAGAGTTTTTTGGAAATATGAGTGCGTTGTTAAATTGGGGATAAAGAGGTTGTAAGTTCTTATAGAGAACTTAGAACTTCTCGGATTTTCTGTTTCTTCCCAAGGAATCAGTCCGCTAGCAAATAAGCTTGATAGAATCGGAACGATATCCAAACCAAAATAAAAAATTTTCAGTGAATTACGCAGCTTTGTTTTCTTTTATAACGCATGTTTTAACTACATTTTTGAAATTAATTTATCCGTTAAATAATTATTGATAAAGGAGGTGAAGTTCAAATGGTGTTAAAAACAAGATCGAAATTTTCTAAAATTGGAAAAAATTGGCTGTTGATGTTAACTCATTGGATTTTTGGGTACTCCTGTATTAAACGCACTCTTTTGTATACTGTAATGGAAACCAGTCACGAAAAAACTGGTTTTGACGGGTTAATTTAAGACACGGCTATAGGGTAATACAATGTATAGCGTGGTTTTCATTACGTATACTATATTTAAACTGTTGTTTTATGAGGTTTAGGGGGGGGGATGTACCTAGGTTAGGTTAGGTTCTGTTACGTAATAACATATAGGCCTACTATGCCTTACCCCCCTAATGTATAAATGTATAGCCCAAATTTGTTTCTAAACTATTATACATTCATCCTGTTTTATTTTATTTCATTAGCATTAACCAAACTAGCAGTGTATAAAAGAGTGCGTTTAATACAGGAGTACCGATTTTTGTGTCTTGTTGATACAAACGGGTAATAAGGGAAGACTAAAATTGGTTTCAAGTTTCAGCAATGTTTCACTGTGAATT
The DNA here is from genome assembly GCA_029168905.1 of Artemia sp. Kazakhstan ARC1039. Classification (NCBI taxonomy): domain Eukaryota; kingdom Metazoa; phylum Arthropoda; class Branchiopoda; order Anostraca; family Artemiidae; genus Artemia; species Artemia sp. Kazakhstan ARC1039. Next base: position 36,538 of record JAQQPU010005498.1, read on the forward strand.
TTTGTAAAATGGATAAAATGTTCCAAGACCTTAAAGGTGTTGTAGAAGCGGTGAAGGATTTCGAATGTTACACTTGGGGCCGAGAGACTCGCCTTCTAACAAGAGGCAAAGGTCGTAGCGGCTGATACTGAAGTTGAACAGATTATCTATAATAAGAATTACCAGTGTAAGCTAGGTGTCACAGAAGGAGACCCTGAGTTAAGAAGAGTAATAAAGTACTTTGAGTCACAGAATTGGGCTAATAATTCTTTGAAGGGCATTCACGTCGGGATAAGTGGTACTGAGACTGGTGAGAGTGTTGACGTTAGTCGATTGAGTGGCCAGCTTCCAGGTTAAAAGGAGGAACTTGGAAAGAGTGTAGCACGTGGTGCTGAGGCTGGTGAGAGGGTTGACGTTAGTCGACTGAGGGGCCAGCAGAGTGTAGTTCAGGGGATCCTGGATCAGGAAGGCCTGAACTTGGCGTGGAATGAGGTAGGTGGTGGATCACCGAGCCCAAGAAACCCTGCATTGAAAAGGATACCCTAAATATCTATAATTGTCAAGCCAAGCGTCATAGTGAATTCTGCAATAAAGCTATTGCACAAATATTTAATTATTGTTTTGATATATCTCAGTTGAGAAGACAGTGAGTTAATCGAATATTTGTTTTGATCAAATTAATTTTGATAGTCAGAAGTTTCATGAGAATTCTAGTGTGTGTATGCGTAGGATCATTTGAATTTTTTTTTCAAATGATAAAACAAACCTTTGGTCAATGTAAAGATCCAAAGTACCCCTTTTCTTTTCATTGGATTCGGCCGGTCCGATGAGAAGTGCGTTTAGTGGGCCAACAGGAAAGAAAATTTTACATATTTTGGTAGGTTTGTCAAGCCTAGTCACAACATAGTAGAGAGAAAAAGAGAGAGACAAGAGAGAGAGAGAGAGAATGAATAATATCTAAGGCCATTTGATGAACCAGTTATGATTAAATTTGAATTAGAACAAAAAGATAGTTCCGAAATCAGGAAGCAAAAAGCCAAATACTGTCGAGCCTTCTAGACCTAGTATGCTTGGGGAGGAAAGCAAGCCAATGAAGTTGAGAGGTTTTTACAAAGAGTGTAAATAAATAAAGTTTTCTTTCGCATTTTCTTCAGTTTGCATCCAGTTGAAATCTCCGTTGTTTTATTTTATTTTATTTTAAGGGAAAATGCAAAAGGTTGATTTTGAGGTTGGTTAAAATTTTGTTAAATGAAATTTAGAAAAATAAAGAATTAAATTGGGAAATTAGTGAAAACAAATGCCTTGATTTGATCATCGAAATATTTGAAAAACCCTCATTTTTTATAAGAGTGATTTTGTTCACAGACACATTTGTACTGTTCTGATTTTTTTTGTTCTCTTGGATGTCTGTGTTTTTTTTTTTTTTTTAAGAAGAACATTGTATTTGTTACGTAGGTGTAGGGACTACGAATTCTCTGCGAACAAGATTGCAAGCATGACTAAGAAAGTGACATTTCAATTTGATTATTTTATTAAAAATTCTATGAAAGTGATGAGCGAACAAAAACATTCATTGGAACCATAAAAGAACTATACAAAAATATCTGAAGAAATCTACAATTTGGATCAATCCTGCAAGATCCGTGAAGTGACCGAACGAACATACGTCATTATGTGTGGATATTTTTTCCGCTTCCTTTAATGTTCTACTCTCAAAGTGATTTTTATGTCGGTATAAATTGCGTTAAATAGAATTTTTTTTGTATTTGGAAAATTATTTTCGATAAAAATAACCTTGAAAAATGGGGAGAGGGGGGGGGGATCTGTAAACTACACGTTTACATGTATTTCGTGTGCAATACATATAAATACATGTAATAGGCTCCCTTCCTTTAATGTTCTACTCTCAAAGTGATTTTTATAACGGTATAAAGTGCGCTAAATAGAAAATGTTATTGTATTTGGAAAATTATTTTCGATAAAAATGATTTTGAAAAAATGGGGGGGGGGGGAATCTTTAAACTACACCTTTACATGTATTTCGTGTGTGATACATATAAATACATGTAATACATTTAATACATGTGTAATATTGGTATGTGTGTAAGTACACGCATACCAATATTAGATGTTTATCAATGTAAACCCAGACATCACCAGAAAGGTGTAGTACAGAGGTTTACACCTGGATACACATAGTATCCTTTGATTTAGCTCTAACCTCCCTCAAAGTCTCAATTCAATATCCACTTGCCCCTACCCCTACGATTTTCTCTAAATTTTTCAATTTAATACCTTACTCCGTTCTACGTTAAACATATCATAACCGTGCACGAACAAAAAGTCCCATAGGAGCTCATAGTGTAAAACTATATTTATAGTTGTATTGGAGACACAATTTGTGAGTCCTTTTTTCCACCCCCAAAACTAAATTTGAAATTTCTTTGCTCCTTACGTCCCTCTTTCTTTCTCCGATACTGCCAGTGAGTTTTAATCTCATGCCCTAAAGCGATCCCAAGGTGTTGCAGACATGCTGTTTCGACGACTTGAATACAGTTGGTGTCTTCCGGCTTAGCTCCAGCCCCATCCCTCAAGTCAAAAACATGAATACATTTGAGCTTCCTACACTCCAATACTTTTTACAATCCCTTAAGCCCTTCCCACGATAGTGTAGGTAATTTGTAAAATATGGTGCACATAGTGTTTTTTGATTTTCTCAAGTACGTATGTTGTTTCCGAACTAAATTCTTGGAAAACTACGGGAAATTGGTCTAGAAAACTACCCGTAAGAACTCACTCAAAATTCAACCAATTTGGTGCAAACAATTTTGGGAAAAAACCGTTAAGACCCCTCCCCTCGCCAATCTCAATAAAACATATGGTGTTTTGGCCCAGAGAATAATCTTCAAAAGTTTCTAGCACATTGGACACCCAGGATCAAACACGCCCCCTTTTCCATTATAAAACCTAAGTATAAATTATTGACAACTTGCAACTTGCATAACTTAGTGCCCTTGTCTCAGGGGATCCAAAGGTCATGTCATCCCTAGAAACATATGACTGTTTGAACTTGGGACGAGCAGGAAGAACGGCATGGGAGGGACCAGGTTGCCCACCAATAGATTTCAATTCTTAAAAGGGCATTAAAATTTGTCATTTCCCTTTCGATGATTCATTTCCGTAAGTCCAATGGGAGCTCCTAGTGCAAAAACGTTAATTTTGTTTGAATTGGAGACATAAATTATTAAGCCCGTTCCCCCTCCCCCAACTTTAAATTGAAATCAGTTCCTAAAAGCTTTACTCCTTATTTCAAGATGGTCCCAAGATATTGCAGACATGGTGTATCGATGACTCAGATACATATAGTTCTTAAAATTTACCTTTACCCCGCCCCCAAGTTAAAATTTATAATATGCTTAGCCCCGAGAAGTTTTCTCAAAGTTCCAGTTTGATCCCTTAAGCTGTTAATCTCTTTTCCTATGATATTGCAGATATGATATTTTGATAACCTGAATGCAATTAGTGTCTTTGGATTTATTTCTTCATCACCTACAAATTTCCCCGAAAGTATCAGATTAATACCCTTTGGTGTTCTTAAGACATTATAGATCTGCCATTTTGACGACCTATCGGCACATAGTGTATTTTGATCGGTCTCGCTACTCAAGCATGCATAATTATAATGTCATAGTAACTCATTGTGTGAAAACGTTATATTGTGCCTGTATCGGAGAAAAAATTGCTTAGCCCCATTCCCCTCCACAACACTAAATTTGAATTCCCCTGTCCTACCCTCCAGTTTCCGATGTCCATAAGCACCTGAAATTTTCGACTCATTTCCCTAGGCTAATATTGTAGACACAAAATAAATCCCAGATATTGCAAACATGCTATTTCGATCAACTGGACGGACATATTGTCTTTTGATTTACCTTTGCAATTCCTCCCTAACTTAAAATTTAAAGTCAACTTGGCCCCATCCCCTCTCTAATGATCGATCAATGTCTCAACTTGATCCCTTAAGCCATTCCTGACAGATTGTAGATAACTAGAAAAAATCAGGTGCATAGAGTGTCTTATGATTTAATCGGGTAGATGTATCGTTTTCAGAGTACACCTTTGGGAAACTCTGGTAATCTGCATAGAAAACGGTCCTTCAAGACTTAGCTGGAAGTACTTACAACTAAACAGGAACAAAAACTTTTTGCCCATTTCCTGGCCCCCTAATAAACTCTGCCGAGTAAAACGTATGACTCTTTGTCCTAGAGAACAATCCCTGAAAATTTGGGACTAAAATTCCGGACACCCAGAATAAAATATTCCCCCGTTTTCCAATATAAAACAATGGGCAACATGTTTAATTTATGGTCCCTGTCCCAAGGGCTTTGGGGGCCATGTAATCCCTGAATGTATATTTGTAAATTTTTTGACTATTTCGAACAAAACGGGTATCTCAAATTTTGATTTAATGCCTCTTTGGGTGCTGCTTGCGCGGGTATTCAACAAGTGCCCGGAGGAGAGGGATAGCTGCCCTACATTCACTTTTGACTCTTCAAAACAGTAGTAGAAATTTCAGTTCACAATCGAGTGAGTGCCCTCTGTGGCTTCTACAAGTACTTCTTTCATCCGAAGTAGCTTGGAGAAAAGAAATTCACAAAAACCACTTCGCTCTTTACTTAGACATTGCTACAACGCTGACTATTGTCTGCTAGTATGGTCGGTACTTGTCTAGAATCCGGTAAACACACGAGAAAGACCGGATATTCAGTTTGCAATCGAGTGAGTGCCCTCTGTAGCTTCTACAAGTACTTCTTTCATTCGAAGTAGCTTGGAGAAAAGAAAATCACAAAAACCACTTCGCTCTTTACTTAGACATTGCTACAACGCTGACTATGGTCTGCTGCTAGTATGGTCGGTACTTGTCTAGAATTCGTTGGACACACGAGAAAGACCGCAAATAGAGTTTCAAAGATGCCCTATCAAAAACGGGTTTCTGCTAGCCAGTGAGTTGTTGTTCACTCCGTGACAAAGATTTAAACTTTAGTTTTTTGGGGTTAAAGGGGCAAAATAAGGTACCTATGCTAGGTTACGTATTTAATATATGCTACGCTTTACTCCCACCCCCCTAATGTGCAAATATATACCCCTAATTTGTTCAAAAACTATTATATTTTCGTTCTATTTTGTTTTATTTTTTAGCATTAACGAAACTTCACTTATCGCGTGTTTATTGGATTCTAGACAAGTACCATGCTTTCTTTGCTCTTTACTAAATTGCAGCTTCTGCTGAAACCTTGATGAGGAGCCAATTTCATTCTTGTCATTGGATATATTCATTCAGTTGTCGCCTGGATATCTATTTTGTTGCTTGGACAATACGCCGAGGAGCCTTACATCCAACCGTTGTACCTACATGTAATTCCTAAGAAACATTTAATAAAAACATTGCACTACTGATTACCGATTTTTAAATATGTACTGGAATAAATTAATTTAAAATAAGATTCTTTAAAATTTAGTGTTACAAAGGTGAAGCCATGTTTGGCGTTAAAGAGAAATCTGACTTGTCTGTATATACTTGTTTAAATGTTCTCCGGAGCACTTGCTTCTCGGTCTGGCTTTGTATGTTTGAGATAGGGAATGATCATACTGTTTTGTATTTATATACAGTGCTTCAAACATTCCAATATGTGGTTTTTTGCCTGACGCTTCCCATGTCCAATTAACAAATTCAACATCATTCTTTATTTATTCAGTTTATTCAACGACATTGCCCTTCAAATCTAAATTGCATCCAAAACTGACGTTTCCGCAATAATGAGTTAAATAAGCAAATTGAAAATGCATTTTGTAACTGGGACTATACAGCATTCAAATTTGATGCTGAAGGTATGAACAGCTCGTTAGCAACTTGAAATAAGCACTAATATAAGTTTTTGATTCCACCATGGATGATTTCCAATGGGCTAATATACGGCTTAGTAAGGATTGATGTGTCACACATGTACTATTCATTTTTGTTTTATTTAATCTTCATTGGCCATGCAGTACAAACAGATATTTGTAGAAAGCTCTGCTAGGGCTCAATTAATCACCAATAATGAAATTTAGCTCATTTTTAAATAACAGATCGGAAGGCATCTACATACATCAAATGCCATCAAACACAGGGTTTCCAACTTTTTGGTCCATAAATATGTCCCCTGAGCATCCAAAATTATGTCATTTTTAGCCAAAATATGTCCATATTGCGTCTTAAATATGTCCATCTTGAAATCTCAGAACCTAGAGGTTATTTTCTTATCAATTGGGATATTGACCAAAAGACGCTTTGGAAACCTCTTTCAAAGCGGACAGTTAACATCAAATATATCAAAAACGAAAAAAAACATCATGTAACACAAGCAAAAAACTCATAAAAACAGTAAAAACTAAAAAATAATTTGTGGGAGCTTAAGATTAACCTTCTAACGAGAATTCATCTTGAAAGTTATGCTCAGCATGAGAGTCAGCCTCATTTCTTCCTTTGCTAGCTATTTGCCAATCAGAGTATTTCTTGCGCATTTCAATATGTACAATCCAGGATTCCAGCGACGTTCCAGAACACCAAATTAGTTGCTTGACATGCATTAAACTGCTAATCGTTTGCATTAGAAGACGATTGTTTAATTTGGTTTTGATGTTACCAAGTAGCGTAAAGTGTCTTTCAGCAGCTGCTGAAGAGTGTGGCAGGTCACATAACGTCAACATGAAATTACAAAGATCCTTGTATTTTTCTTTACCCTTTGCATTCTTACATTTCGTTAGGGCAGACCAGAAAACTGATGGATTTACTTCTGCAGTGGTTAAGCGAGTAACGTGTTATTTTTGTCAAAAATGGAGCTCCAAAGTTCATCAAGATCGCTTCGGGCGTTCTCTTGTTGAAATTCGGTTTCCCCGAGCAAGTTGTAAAACCGACTGGTCAGAGACACAATGCTCTCACGCTCTCCACCCAGGACAATTTTAGGATCCAAAAGCGACAGTGCTTTCAACGTTTCGTGTTTGTGGTCAATTCTACTTCTGATTTGACTAACAAGCTCTACAAGTTCTACCAAACAGTGCTCCTTAAAGCCAGCAAGCTCCATAGGACCCAATTCACTATTGTGCTTTTCCAGGTGCACCATAGTGTTTGGTCCATAATTTAACTCTTCCATTGCGTGAAAATTTTCCTTGGTGAGACTCCCTGAAAATGGACTCTGCCTCTCAATCACCGGAGCTTTGATGAAACATCTAAGTATTGATTTTAAAAGTGTGCAGGTACTTTTTAGAAGCAGATGAAAAAAGGACTTATGCTCAGTATTGATGCTATTGACTTTCTGTAGCATAAAAATCAAGAAATACATGTAAGCTTTTACAAGTGGGTCTTGCATATACCTCAGAATCTTTGCAGCTCTTCCCTTGGCCAGATAATGCGGAGCCTCTGTACCTAACGCAGGGTTGGTAAATAAGAGCTGAAGAGATGACCCACTTCTCCAGCACTCTATTGACAGCTTTTTACAAGTGGGTCTTGCATATACCTCAGAATCTTTGCAGCTCTTCCCTTGGCCAGAGAATCCGGAGCCTCTGTACCTAACGTATGGTTGGTAAATAAGAGCTGAAGAGATGAACCACTTCTCCAACACTATTGACAACTTTTTCCATTGAAAGCCAGATTGTATTAGAATAAGATTATGAACCCCCTGTTCAGCAAATTCTTGCATTTCCTGAAATTCTTTTTGCCTCTTGGTACTTCCTGACACATACATTATCAAATCCTTGAGAAAAGGCTCAAGACCATCAGGTAGAGCTTTCACTGCATAACTTGCACACAGTGCCGTTGAATGGCTGGTACCACCCAAAACAAAAAGGCCTGGTATGTCATTTTTAAGCTGTACTCCAAGACCTCCAACAGTTCCAGTGTTCACTGAAGCGTTGTCAAAAGCAACACCTATTATGTTGTTTTTTGGTATCCCGTGGCTCGAGGCGTCCTCTACTTCTAGTAGACCAAGAACAGTTCCAATATTTAACAGTCAATACAAGACACTTTGTAGTTGTTCGATCAATTGTTTCATCAACGATAAGGGAGAATTTGAGACTCTCGGAAACTTACGAAGTTCTTCTCTTTCATATGGAGCTAGAACGTGCTTAATAATTCCAATAGTTACAGTCCTTTTCATCTTCATTGCCTTCACAATTCGGGAATCAGGAGCACAAGCTTTGAGAACTGCAAATAGACTGTCTGCCTTCAAAAATGATATGTCTTCATTAGCAAGACATGCAGCCAGTCTTATTTGAGAGTTGATGATCTCAGACTCTGTCCCATGCAGTCTCTACAAAACTCAGAAACACTGGTTGTGAGTTGTACAGAACGAATTTTTTCCAAGTGCGAGTTGCTACGAGAGTGAAGCAACATGTTGGTCTTTGTTCCTTTCAGCTGCTTCAAATAGAAACTGCACCAAGGCTTGTTTCTGTCATAAGGTGATCTTGTAATAAATACTCCAGAAAAGGTCATTATTTTCTTCCCAAGCTTTACTTTATTGGTGATTGTGGGTCTTGACACTCACAGGCATTCTTTTTCCTTGTTTTTTCCTTGACTTGTTTGCCTTTGAAAGTGGAAAATTTAGCATAACAGATTCGGACGGCTCAGTCATATAATCTCTAGCAGCACTGACAAAAAGCTGTTATTCATCTCATTAGCCATCACCTACTTTACTCTGAAAATTTTGGATATTGCGGGTTTAAAATTTCTTGAGGATGGAGAAGAATTAAAAACTCAAAAGACTGGTATTCTTGGTGCTTGATTTAGGTGCAGTGTTGTCTGTGCTTTCATTAAGAGAAGCTTGGCATGTATTTTAACACAAATATCAGGAGTAGAAGTTGCGCCTGGTTGAAAAGCTTCACACAAAGATTTTTTTCCTTCTTTAGACTTTTTAATAATATGTTTGAAAAATACTTCTATTTTCTGTTGATTTCCTCTCTTAGATATGTTTGACAAGATACCTAAATGATGGAGCACAATTTTAAATGTGAATCATGCATGACAAATTAATAATAAAAAAAAAAACAGTCCAATTAATAGCCAAGTCCAAAGATTGAATGAACAGAAATTATCACCCCTCAATCCATGTCATTGTAAAATTGACTAGCCCTTTCAAAGTTTCCACTCAGCATTGTCAAGAAAGGAGTAGGTGAGCCCGAGAAATCAATAGTTGATTGGAAGTAAAAACGGTTTCCAGATGTAAGTAGGATATACGTAGTTTAGGTAAAAATTAGTTGAAGAATTTTGAAAACAATTAGACTTTCCCAGATTCACATAAAGCTATGTTCAGATAAATAATTTTAATTGTAAAAATAGCACAAAAAAGAATGGAATGATATCATATAAAATGCTGGCAACGCAAGCCAAATGTGTAAAGGCAGATTCACTTAAAAGCACTGCTTCACATTTCAACTACTTAAGCTCAACAGTCAATAACCTGAACATTTTGAAGCCTTGCTATAGATTTAACCCACTTCGAACGTTTTTTAAGCGAATCGTCAACGACCGTATCGCTGCCCTTTTGTTTTAATCCACATTTTGTCTGAAGAGTGGCACAAGGCGCAACACAAAGTGGCACAAAGCCGATTGTGATGTTCGGTCGTGATCTTTTTTAAGAGACTAAAAGGTCTATTTACTACAACTTTTGAAAATGGCAGATAGAAGAGAAATTTGGCTAATTTCAAAACGTTTTCAAATTTCTGACGTCCAGTAGTCATTTTTTATATTTATATATTGCAACTTTGCAGACGATCTCATTCTATACTGGGAAATAGTTTCCAAATTAAAAAAAAAAAAAAATTATTATTGAACCTAGAAGCCTAAACTTAAAGTAAAGTTCTAAGCTTAAGAAAAATTCAATGTGTTTACGTGCGAAAATAAGAGAATTTTGTTATTAAACTTCAAATGTTTTTCCATCCTCTTGAAAGGAGTTTATCCGTAATAGAATATTTTTTTTTCTCTGTTTTGTAAACATGACCTTATTTTTAAGGATTTACAGGCTTCAATAACATCCTCAAATTGTCTTTTTATAATTAATGTTGGCAGAATTGGAGGTTGGAGGTGCCCTAGCCAAACTTCAATGGTTATGAGAGAAAATCGTTTTTTTTAATTACGTTATCTCTAGTACAGGTACAGCCCAATACTTACAAGAGTCTGCAACCTCCCTGAAACAAGACACCTTTCCTGTTACGGAATTTTAAAAATCAGATGTACTCTAAAACTATGTGTCACCTTATTCACAAAAGAAGAGGCACTCAAGTTCACAACATTCACCTAACACAGTCGTCAGCAGCATTTTTAGTTAAAGACCGAAACATAAACAATACGACGATTAATTAAGATCATTCTGAGAACAAAAACTGTCAATTA
>JAQQPU010005499.1:17628-46940 GCA_029168905.1 Artemia sp. Kazakhstan ARC1039
AAACCTTCCACCTTTAGTATCCTTAGGATAACAACAGAAACCGTTTCAATGCTCATAGTCTGTTTAGAAAGCACCAGGTCATTAAAAATAAAGATCTCTTTCTCTTATGATATTAGCTATTTAAAAAAAACCTTTCCATCTTTAGTATCCTTAGGATTTCTCTTTTTTTAGTATCCTTAGGATAACAGCAGCAGCGTCATTGTTATGACGTCACTAGAACGTCATTGACGATACGTCTGATGAAAGTCTTATGCCCTATTTCGAAAGTTTTTTCAATATGATGGCTCGGGATTAGTTGACAGTAAAGATGGCTCGAACTTTAATATTTTTTTTTCTTGAAATATTTGCAAGGTAGCACTTTTCACAAAACTGCAAACAATTAAGCTAAATCCTAGCTAGGAGGGAAGGGGGAAATCAACCAACTTAAATTTGCAGTGGTTCCTACATTGGAATTGCAGTTTATCTTGCATGGTATTACTATTGAAAGTCTCTTTTTTCATTATGTATTTTGGAAAGACACCTATAGCTAATGAGATTACACATCTAGCATTTTGCAACACTTAAGAAAAAAAATATCATTTTTACGAATATCGGAATCACCAGTAATTAGTCCTTTTGAATTTTTCCATCCTGCTCTAGAATTGATGTTAACTCTATTTTTAAAATTATTTTTTGAGAAAAAGGACTTTAAAGTTTTCTATAAAACAAAAAATCGTGAAGAAAGGAAGAAAACGAGGACAATTAACAGCCAGTGACAGAAATTGAAAAATTATGCAAATATTTCGGTCAAGACCTCCGCTTGACCGTCCTCAGTGCAGAATAAAACTGATAAAAATATAATATCCAAACCTTAAAATCTAAACACCAAACTAAAATTGGACGACCCTTTCTTAGTAACGGTGAAAGGGTAAGTGAATAAAAAACACAAGTCTAAATGGCATTTCCGAATTTCATTTTGCGTAAAGCACTCTTAAAAGCTAATCGCTTTCCAGTTTGACTATTATCGGCGGCTCTATTCGATTGCACAATATAACTTTGTGGATGTATGTAAAAACGATCAGAATTAATAATTTTGTCATAAATGAGACTTAGAAAAATTTCTCCAGTGTCCCTATTGAGAGCTACCTTTTGGTGAATGTGCTTTTTTATTTCAACTGCCTCCCTGAAAACCTGCGTGAAACCTTTAACGGGGGCAACATTGGAGGTTATCATGATTAGCCAATGTGGTCTCAGAAATTATTTAAAGTTTTCTATGTTCGTTTGTGTAATTTTCAGTTTGATTTCCCTTTTGTTTACTATTTTAATGCCTTTTGTACAGTTAGCTACCTTTAATACACACCTCTAGAACCCAGTGATTCCAATTTTTTCCATAATCGAATTCTTTTATTAAGAGAACTAGTGAAAAGTGAGAAATATTTCCCTGGTGGCTCTTATCGACAGATAAAATTTAGTTTAAAAAAATCTAGTTAATACGTATGATTAATTTAAAAAGTCATTTATAAGTCATCAAGGACACAAGGTTACGAATGAGGTCTAAAAATATTTGAAAGTATACTGGAAAGGATTCTTAAGTCCAGGCTTTTTTGATATTGATAAAAAAAACTGTTCTTTTTGATAGACATAATACTGAGAAATTTCTTCACGTTTCATTATGGAGGGGACGCTTCAGTTAGGTTTTACTTTTAGTATACTTTTGCCTTTAATTTGTAAATTGTTTTTTGGATTTTTGTGTTTGGTTGATGGATAGAGAAAGACAAGGTCAAACTTGTTGAATTCTGAGAATTGATGAGTTGATAATGAGTAGGGGTGGTACAATCACTTATTAGTGATTTTTATATGATAGTTCTTTTTTGTTGTTTTTAGGCCTAGGTGTGGTAGTGATCTCCTGTACAAGCTTAGCTTCTGGATTTTGTTATTTTTGGTTGATGAACAAACCCTAATTTAATTAAAAAAAAGTACAAAACAAATATACGTAAATATACAAAACGTATAAAACGATGTATTAAAAGAATTTAGAAACAATACTTAAATCATAAGAATTTTAGTTCAGGCTGACTCCAAATATTTAAAATTGTTAAGTCTAAAGCTGTGTATTAAAAATAATTTCAATGAAGAAATTAATGTATTTCTAAAGGAATAATATCTAGTACTTTAGTAGGCTATAGTACTATTAGTATGATATAGACTTTAGTACATGATAAGATTTATTGGAAAAAGTCTGTGAGCCATAGCAACACATAATTCAGTCTACAAACAAAGCTCAGGAACAAAATAAAACTTTAGATAATAAAAGTCAATAAAAGAAAAAAAAACAAAAAAAAGAAAAAATGAGAAATATACAAAATTTCATCATTTTAACCAACAAACACCAATCATAATAAAATTCAAATCGTAAACACCGTAACACGCTATTCCCTCAAACATGATTCCCTATGTTTAATCCCAAAACAAAGAAACTTACACAACTGTTTAATAGCACATGCGTTCCTCTCAGCCATACGCTCAATTAACCAGCATTCACTTCCAAACACTCGTCCAAAACATTCATTCTGCACCTCAGACAGCTCTTCGCATTCGGATAAAAAATGAAATAAGTTCTAATTCACACATCCACACATTGGGCAAAAAATAAGTGCCAGCCGCCGGCCTTAACTTTCCCAAAAATTTCCTTCTCTCACCTAAATTCAAACTACCCCCTCTTACCAACAATAAATTCTTCAAAACCTCATTATTCAACCCAAATTTAAAATACCCCCCCCCCAACAGTCTTTGGCTTGGGAGTAAAACCTCAAAGACATAGATTGACCCTTATGAGCTTACCACTCTTGGATTTCTTGGTCATTTAGGGTGCACTGGACTTCCTTCCATACTGACACGGTTTCACCCATAGGGTCTTTTCCTTCATTCCACATCTCTGAAAGGCCACAAAGGTCCAGTATTTTCTTTACCTAATTTGGACATGAATCACGTCCACTGACCTTCAAGCTCTACAAATAAGCTGACTTAAAAAGCCAAACTCTAGGCAACTTAATTATCTTCTCCCAGAATTTTACCATTTTAACCAATCTAACACTCCTTAAAGTGAAAAGCCCAAAATCTCACTTCAGTACCACTAAACTAAATTAGTTCTCGTAAAATATCTTAGCTGAACTATTTTTAGCTTAGCTGCTTTACAAAACCCCATACCTCAGAGCCCCAATATAGACTAGAAGCTACTTTTGTCTGGAAAATTCTTTTCTGGATCTTCATGTCAGCTAGCCAAACTAAATTACTTCTCAAAACCATATTTATTAGCCTATTACTCCTTAAATTAAAATGTTTTACATGCCTAGACTTCCCCCTTAATGCACTAAACTTAACACCCAAATAAACAAATTCTTTTTTAACCTATAACCAGCCAAGACAAATTTCACATAGCCTTCACAACAAATTTCACCCTTCAATAACTGCAGTACTGTATATAGTACTATACCTTAACGATACCAGAAATAATAGCGATACTTTAATTATCAGAATCTGTAATTTTGGCTGACTCCAAATATCTAAAATTGTTAAGTCTCAACCTACTTATTAAAATCACTACCATGAAGAAATTGACGCAATTCTAAAGGGATAGTGTATAGTACTTTTGAATAGTACGATCTAGTATAGTCTTGTACTTTAATATAGTACAATTTAGTATACTATTGTACTTTAGTATAGTACATTCGAAGGATAGTCACAGATATGGGCTAATTTGTTTGTTTCATGTTGTTTTTTATTGTTTTTTTCTATGCTCGTAAATGATTATGCCAAACCACAAAGTATAGGATATCGACAAGGGTTTTTATATATTAAAGCCACAAACCAGCTATTTACGCTAATTTTAGCTTGCACTGTACTGAAAGCATATTAGCATGCAATAAAAATCATTATTATACTCTTGTTTCCCTTTTAAATTAAAAAATTGAAGAAAAAATATTCAAATCAAATAATTCTAACATAACAGACTAAAAAAACGATAAACTACAAAAAAGGTATAAGTAGAACGATGTAGGTAGATTTCAAATTAGTTCAAAATGATTAAAAGTCTCCTGTCACAGAAATAATTTTTAGCTTTTTTACTACGAGATCTTTCTTCTTTTTACTACCTCAAGTGGGTGTACAATCGTATACATCCTTTTCAAGAATTTATTACGAGTGCTTAGATGGAAAATAATGTAGAAACTTAAGATATTTAAATACTTTGCAAGACCTTCTGCCTAGAAATGTTATGGTTTTATATACTACCAAAAGCCGCAAATATATTAAACGTAATGCACCAGCTGAGACCAATTATATTTGAAGTATTTTGATTTCCTTTCTCTAAGTAAATGTTTAAAAAATGTACTGTTTTCAGTGAAGCGCAAGATGAACTTTGGCAAAAAGAGATGGCAAGGTTGGGTGATGGCAGTCCCCTTGTACGTAGAGGGATTTCTATCATTTTAACATCGCTCTTTACTTTTGCATGAAAATACTTTTCTGTCTATTAATTCACAGCATAGATTGTATTTAATTAGATGTATTCAGTGCCACTTTTTCTTCTACCTTTCTCTCTCTCTCTCTATCCCTCCACCTTTTTCTTAATTAAAAAGTATTTTAGCCCAAAGCTTTTACAAAACAATGAAAGATTGTACTGATTTGAAACCATTGCTACTCATAATTTTTGCTGTTTACCATGTTTAGTTCATCAAACATTGTTTTAGATTTATGCTCTCGAAAAGATTCAGCTTTTCCCTTCTGAGTTTAAAGTTTCAAATCGCGATTTTCCATGTTTGGTTATCATGGACTAGAGTTCGTTTTTCACTAGATTACATGTAACGCTCCAATCATGATTAATTACTCAAAAGTTAAAGGTATTATTTATAATAGTATGTGTAAAAGTTTAAAAGTTCCTGACAGGACTTGATGATTTAACAGCTTCATATAAAATAATTGATAATTTAGGCGGTAAGCGCAAAAAGTGTGTGGCAACGACGCATGAGCTTCACATCATCTGTCATCTTTCAGTGGTCAATATTACTTCTCAGACTATATATGCCTTACATCGGACCAGTTGAGTCCATGCGAAGCTATTGTAAGAAGGTTGGAATTAAAAATTGTGTTTTTTTTTTCTTTTCTGCATGTTTTATAGTGACAATGCTGAGAAAATCAACCATCTTTTTCTGCCTTAAAGTACAACGATTTAAAATTTGATCGAGCATACTCTTTTTTAATTTCTATGGTATTAAACTTTGCGCCCTTTCCAAAGAACAGCCCCCCAAAAATCAGGATCAAGGCTATCCAAAAACATTTTCCGCGGAAGAGAGGGTAGAAATACCTTCTCTTATTATCCTAAGGGTAGAAATAATCTGTAGGAAACTTAAGTTTTTGATAACATGCGTCAGGTACATTCCTCCTTACCTTAGACCTTAGATCCTCCTGTGCCTCCGTAGGCACCCAGGGCATCTACGAGGAGACGTTAGTCGTCCCTCAACTGGGCTGCTGCCTTAACGTCTTCCCAATGGGGTTGTATGGACGTATTGACGATGAGAAAGTCCCTCTGGTATGTTCGACATAGTTTGTTCCTTAGTCTTCCCCTTCGCCGCATTCCCGTTGGTTGCCGCTGGGAGTAGACTTTGGTGGTTGGTCATATTTCATTCGTAAAACTTTCAGTTCATTCGTATATTCCTCACAGCACAAAAGTTGCACCCTTGTCTTCTTTTGTCTTTGTTTCTAAAATCTTTGTTTGTGGCTCAGCCAGGGTCAACCCAAATTTAAATGAGTACTTGGAGAAATCTGGGGAAGGTAAACAGGAAGTCTTTGAAAAAAATTGGATCCTTGTTCCCTTCGTTGTGAACCTTCGTTTTCTTTAACTTACTCGGTGAATATTAGTGAAACTCTTGAAAAAAAGAAAAAAAAATGTTATAGTAGCCAATATGCATACCTCTTAGGATTCATCCAGTTGACATTAAAAGCAATGATCTATGACTTAATAAAAGTTTTTACTTTCAGGTACTGACTCCTCCTCCCCCCCCTGAAAAATTAAATAAGTAGAATTAGTCCGAAAACAGCAAATGAAAAGAGAAAAATCGAATTCCAAAACATTTTTTTAATCAAAATCTGTCGATTTGGCACTGGTAGTCATGCAATAACAGAGTAACAAAAGAAGCTTTTTGGTGGTTTTCTCAATATTGATTTTTCGTCAATTTATTCACTCATATTAAAGCGTCAGTTAAATGGAATTGGATAAAAAAGAGACTCTCAACGATCCTTTAATGGTTTCATCGACTTAAAAGTAAGAATAATTTACTTAATTATGTCTAAATTTATTGTTATTTCGCCAAAACTTACCGTTACTGCTATGTTCACAGAAGATTGGTTTTTCTATGACCGTTCCTGTTGTTATAAAAATACCTAAACAACAGTTTATATGGCTGTTTCCACAAAAAAAAAAAAAAAAAGAAAACAAAAAACAAAAAAAAAGCCCAAAAACGAGGTAAAAAAAAAAAAAGCTAAACACAATTAAGTTAATAAGTAAAAAAAAAAATTCTTAACTTAGCAACTAAGTCATCGTGTCAAACGAATATTTCTTAAATGTAAATATTTGTGTCATTCAACGTTCAGATGTAAATTAGTATATTTTAGCTGCCCTTCTACAGGCTAGCGGATTATTCTATATCCACTGTATGTTTTAATCTAATTTATTATTCAATTTAAATGAATTGGCTCAAATTTTGGAAAGTTTTGAGTCTAAGAATCAAATTTAAACCGAAATTTTCATTGAACTGACGTGGAATGCTTGTAAGTGGCACGTTTTTATATACGTTTGAACTTATTTATAACATAGGGCTTATGTGCCGTTGGTTCAAACCCTATGGCTCGACGGTTGTGCTTCGTTCTTCCTATTTGCATCAGGATTTGCCTGATGTATCTGAGAACTTACCGCATCGGAGGAGGTCATCCTGATGCATTGCTGCATGTTTACTTACAGGTTCGGAAATAATATTTTATGATGAATTTTTAGTTCATAGTATTAAGTCAGTTATCTTGTAACTAAAATGCCTTATTATTACCCAGTCATTATATCTTATTATTTTCGGCTGGACTTAATAAGATAGAAATAAATAGATGACACTGATAGAAAAAATTGACTTTTTTACAAGGAGTTAGGGCGCATGCTCTTAGTCAATTAATGAAAATAAATAAATGGACTTATATTACTCTTACTCAATATTTTATTCATTATTCTTTATACAACTGTATGATTATTGTATAAAGGACAATTTCATCAGCTAGAACATAGGCTCCAAAAGATTTAACTCACCACACTTTTCTTAAGACAAATATTATCTGCTGTCCCCTTAGAAACTAAATAGAGCAAGCAGTAGAAATTGTAAATTTAATTATTTGTGCTTTTTTCAGTATATTTGAGATGATTAAGGGATACCATTATATTGTTGGAGGATGTAAAATTGCTATTAAGAGCTAACATAAAATTGAGAAGAAAGCAGGGAGGGTGGGGTCTTCCGTTTGAGAGGTTACACCTTTCACATTGCATGGACATTTCAAGTGTAATTTGTCTAGGATTACCTTTTTCTTTATCATCCAAGTAAAGCAAGACCCCAAGCCTATTAATTAGTTAGAGCAGTGGCGTAATTTCGTTTAAATCATGGAGGGGGGGGGGCAAAGTTGGAGCCAATTTGCCCAAATCAAGTAAAAATAACAGGGAAAACTGAAAAATGAGCCATATAGTACCCCAAAGGTAAATATATACTAAAAAAAAAAAAAAAAACAGATCCGTTTCTGTGGATACTTGAATTATGCAAGCTTATCTTAGTTTTGACAAGATTTTTGAAGAAACTAAATTTCATTAGAGGGACACTAATTTTCAAACTGCAGTTGGGAAGGGGGAGGGGAGGAGAAAGAGGTCTGGGAGGGGAAATTGCCCCCTCCTCCTGTCTCATAATAAATTACTCCCCTGAGTTAGAGCTAAAAAAAGGATATGTTTTGACCTTACTAAAAGGCAAAGACAATGACAAACAAGGAGCCACAAGGAACTACATTGTTTGATTATTATAAAGTCTGCACTCATCTGCTGTTTGATAGACATCACTTTCTAGGAATGATCATTTGACCAATTAAATAAAAAGAACGTGTTTTTTCCACTGAAAATAAAGAGCAACATTAAAACTTAAAACGAACAGAAATTATTACATATATGAGGGCTTCGCCCCCTAGTCATAACCTCGCTCTTTACATTAAAGTTCGAATTTTGTTCCCATTCTTTAAGAATGACCCCTGAATCACAAAGACCGTTTAATTAGAATATATAGCTCTTCTGAAAGTACTAAAAAGAACTTAAGTGTAAAGAGCGAGGCACTGACTAGATCACCCCCTCATCTACGTAATTATTTCTGTTCATTTTAAGTTTTAATGTTGCTCCTTACATGGACGAAAATTTGTTTTTTTATTTAATTTCTGATCGTTTTTTAAATAATGCTGGGAAATCTTCATAGAAATATCCCTTTCTCCATGAAAACATTCTTGGAAAGATCCTCCCGCGAAACTCCCTCCTCCGGCCGCCACCCCGCCAGAAAAAATCCCTCCTGAAAACGTCTTTATACTTCCCAACAACCAATGCTATATGTAAACAATGGACAAAGTTCATAACTTGCAGACCTTCCCCTGGGGACTGTGGGGGATTAAGTCATCCTCCAAGACATATTTATTACATGTTTGAATGTTTTGATCAAATTGGCTATCTCAAAATTTTGATCGGGTGATTTTGGAAAAACAAGAGTGTGGGAGGGGGCCAAGTTACCCTCCAATTTTTTTCTCACTTTAAAAGGGCACTAGAACTTTTAATTTCCGTTCGAAAAAGCCCTTTTGCGGTATTCTAGGACCCCAGAATCGATACGATCACCCTGGAGAAAAACAAAACAAAAAAACAAACAAATGTGCTGAATTTGATGGTTTGATTTTCATTAAGATCTATCACTTTTAGGGGGTGTTTCCTCCTTTTTTCAAAAAGAGGCAAATTATTTAGGCTCGTAATTTTTGATGGGTAAAATTAAACTTGATGAAACTTATATATTTGAAGTCAGTATAAAAGTACGATTCTTTTGATGCATTAAATTATTCTGTATATGAAAGCGGCTGTCCCCCCCCCCCCTCAACGCCTCGCTCTTTACGCTAATGTTTTTTTATTTTAAAAAATAGAGTTGTGAGAAAGAGTCAAACTTTATCGTAAAGAGTGAGGCGTTGGGGAGGGAACAACCCCTTTCATATACAAAATAATTTCTGTTATGTAGACCTGTAGTGGCCTAGGACCACCGGGTCGATAAGATCACCCCTGGGGAAAAAAACAAAAAAAACAAATAAACACGCATCCGTGATATTTCTTCTGGAAAAAAAAAAAAATAAAAAATTCCACATTTTTGCAGATAGGAGCTTGAAACCTCTGCAATAGGGTTCTCTGATACGCTGAATCTGATGGCGAGATTTTCATTAAGATTCTATGACTTTTAGGGGTTGTTTTCCCCTTTTTTCGAAAATCAGGCAAATATTCTCAGGCGCGTAACTTTTGATGGGTAGGACTAAACTTGGTGAAACTTAAATATTTGAAATCAGCCTACAAGTTTGATTCTTTTGATGTGTCTATTGGAATCAAAATTCCGTTTTTTAGAGTTTCGGTTACTATTGAGCCAGGTCACTCCTTACTTACAGTTCCTTACCACGAACTGTTTGACAAGACTGTGTTTTTATTTAGCAATCAGTCCTGATTGATCAAGATTAATAATACGTAGACTTTGATGTCTAAGTTAACTCATGTGTTAAACGGAAACTGAAAATTTCAAAAATGCACTCCACTTAGACTAATTTGAGTCATGGGTGCCCGTATGGGGGGTGGGCAGATTGGGGCTCCTCCCCCCCCCCTTGGCTGAATGATGCTGCCTTAGGGCTTTTCAGAAACTAGGGAACGATTTCGTCTGACGCCACTAGGTGCACGGCGATCACGTATGTTTTGGTGTGCATGTGCTCGTAGCTTCAGTCGGCATCCAACTGTGAGAACGAGGAGGCTTCTGCGCTTCCCGTTTTCCCAATATTCCAATTTAAAATGTGCGCTGTATATTTCAAATCCTGCCAGTTGTGAAGTTCGGTCCGTAATACGGTTTTTGTTAGCAAAAAAAGAAAAACTATTAGAAATTCATCGGCAACTCTGTGAAATGTATGAAAACGAGGTAATGAATTAAAGTTTAGTGCGAAAATGGTGTATCCGGTTTCAAAATGGCCGAATCAACGTGCATGCTGAAAAGAGGAGTGGACGCCCGATCATAGTGACAGACAATCTTCTCGCCAAAATTGATGAAAAGATTTTTGAAAACCGTCGCTTCATAATGACGGAGCTTTCGCTTTGCTTCCCACAAGTTTCACGAACTTAGTTGTTTGAAATTGTGACTCAAAAGCTTGGCTACCATAAATTTTGTGCAAGATGGGTGCCAAAAATGCTTACAGACCTCCATAAAGGTCAGCGAATGGGAGCAACCTTAACATTTCTTGACGCCTACCGCACACATGGTGATTCTTTACTGGATCGAATCGTAATAGGTGACGAGACGTGGGTAAAGCACGTCAATTACGAGACAAAATTGCAGTCCATGGAGTTGGGCCACACAAGTTCCCCTTAAAAAACAAAAAAAAATAGCAAACCTTGTCAGCGAGGAAGATTATGGCTACTGTTTTTTAGGATAGGCAAGGTGTGCTGCTTATTGACTTTCTCATGCATTGTGCAACAATCAACTCTGATCGGTACTGCCAAACATTGCGCAAGCTTAGAAGAGCAGTGCAAAACAAGCGCCGAGATAGTTATCGTCTAAAGTTTTGTTTTATTATGACAATGCCCGAACTAACATCGAACAATCGAATCATCGAATCGAACATCGGCAAATCGAACTGTAGAACTTCTTGACTCATTCAAATGGGAGATTTTCCCACGTCCACCCTACAGTCCCGACCTAGCACCGAGTGATTTTCACTTGTTTCCGAAGATGAAGAACTGGCTAGCAACACAGCGTTTTGATGACGACGACGAGCTCCGGGTGTGCGTCACTGAGTGGCTTAGATCGCAGGCGGTGGTTTTCTATGACGAAGGGAATTCAAAGTTTGTCCACCGCTACGATAAGTGCCTTAATTTGTTTGGTGACTATGTAGAAAAGTAGTATTTTAGTCACTCTTTCAGGTGTATATAATAAAATATTTTTCACGTATCTAGTTTTTGTTTACAAAACGTTCCCTAATTTCTGAATAGCCCTTTTTGTTTTGAGATTTCTATTATACATCATTGGAAGTGCCGATTAGACCAGATAAGCCCCCCCCCTAAAATTCAGCTTACGAGCGTCCATGGTTTAAGTTGAAGCTTTGTTACCACAGGGTTCATATCTTACAGACGAAGAGTTTCTGTGCAAGAAAGAGAATGATATTTTTGATTTTCTTTTTAAATTTCTTTCTTAAACTATTCTAAATTTTTGAGAGGAAGACAAAAGAGGATATTTTGACTTTTTATGCTATGGAGAAGCGATTTAAAGTTAGCACTTGGAAATGAAGAAAAACTTTAGGTTGGTGAACTCAACCATTCTTCCTGGTGTTGTTTTTTTTTCTGTTTATTGTTTGTATTTAATTCTTAAATTTAACTGACACAAATAGTAAATTCTGATTATTTTTATTATCATTGACTTCCCACGAGAAAAACAAAGAGTTCAGGGAAATGTTGGATACTCTGATTAAACTACTATTTTCAAAAATAGTACCACAAAAGGTATAAAAATAAATTTATACCTTAAAAAGACAGGAATAAAATATTCAACATAAGCAGCTGTTAGGATTTTAGGAGCCTCTGTAGCTGAAAAAGCAAAACATTAAAAAAGAAGATGAAAATCAAGATTACAAACTGAATTGGAGAAAGCATATAAAAATAAGAAAGCATAGCAACCTTTCACTTAACATGAATGTTCAACAAAATAAAAGATTCACAAGCAAAAGACAACATAAACCTAAAAAAAAAAAAAATCCATTTTCATAAGGCAAACATTTTTATATCTAATAGCTATATAACACCTTATCTGTAGCTTACCGGTAAAAAGAAAGTTCAGATAAAAAAAATCTGAATACGAAAATACTGAATATGAAAAAAAATTGAGCAAGAAAATACTGAAGATACTGAATTAAGTCTGAAAATACTGAATGCTGAAAATATTCATTATTTTAGGTTTGAAATGCCTCACTTGCTTCAAGTGACTTTTCTTGATGAAAAATGTAACAATAAAGCAGGACTTTGAAAAATTAGTTAAAATTTGAATTATTCTTTCAAGTCAATCTTTTTGTGTTTTTTTTTTGTTTCATATGTCAGAACTGCCAGAACCAATTCTAGGTTTGATTGCTTTTTGAACACCCCTTGACTGGCGACAAAACTAGCTTATTCTTTTGTATACAGGTCAGACCTCTTTTCTTCTAAAGTTGTGGCACCAGCTTGACAATTTTGGTACCTAAAACTTTAAAGGTGTCTAAAAGTGAGGACATCGGTTGCTAATTTCACTGTTTAGAAAAATCAGCAGAGCAATATAGATGACACAATAGCATCTATTTCTTCGCAGGGTCCCAGTAGAATCACTATGGGCTAAAACCGGTAAGCTAGGACGGCAGAAGTAAGAAAACAAAAACGAAAGAACACTCGAAATAGATATTTGTTGATAATATTCTACCCCCTACAGAGAACGAAATCTGTAAAATTATCGGAATTAAACATTAGTTTTTGCTTTTCATATAGCCTTTAAATGTCAAAGGGTCTGTATATCAGCAAGGAGTTTGATACAGCACCCGAGAGCCAAATGAGCACCAACCTAGGTACTAATGGCTCTAATTTAGTATGAAAGCTGTATTAGACTGTCCTTGGCTTGCTGTAGCTATTGGTTTAGCATAGTGGCTCTCAAAATCTTCAGTTCCCCCTGGAAATCCCCACACGTGTGCCCCCCTCCCCTCACAAAAATTATTTTAATAGTCATGCTAAAATTCATTTCAATAGTCAAAAATAAAATGACAGCCAATAGTTGTTTATTAATAAAATAACAAACCTTTTATAGATAATGCCTTGTGTTGATTGTCACTGCCTGTATTTGATGTATAAACAACTATTACTACTACTACTAACAACTCATCGCAGCACCAAGTCGCCTGAGGCCAACACAGCTACGCACGCACCTCCTCCACCCCAATCTATTCAAAGCCTCCCTTTTTACACCCGCCCACGAAGTTCCCATTTCCTTTAAATCTTTCTTTATGACGTCCTCCCACCCCAGACGGGGACGAGCTGCTTTCCGTTTAGCCCTAGATGGTTGGCCGAAAAGAACAATCTTCGGCAATCTGTCATCCTTCATCCGCACAACATGCCCTAACCACCTCAACCTTTCTTTCATTATAGACCTAGAAAGCGGTATTGAACCACATTTTTCGTATAGCCTATTGTTTGAAATACGGTCAGTCAGCCGGGTACCCAGAACAATCCTTACGCAATTTCTCTGGAAAACATCTAGCAAATCTTCATCCGCTTTTCGGAGGGTCCATGCTTCAGAGCCATATTTGACCACTGTCATCACTGTAGCTTCTAATATTCTAATCTTGGTGTGCAGACTTATCTTCCTATTCTTCCAGACTTTTTTTAATTGTGAAAAAACACCCTGAGCCTTGGCTATTCTATTTTTAACATCTTCACTGCTCCCACCATTTTTACTAATAGTACTACCAAGGTAAGTGAAGCTTCCCACCTGATCAATCTTTTCATTACCCAACGTCACCTTTTCATCTTTACTTATTCCTAGCCTTAGTGACTTAGTCTTCCTAACATTCATTTTCAAACCAATACTAGCACCCTGAACTCGCAAAACCTCTAAAACTTCATTCATTTTACTCACACTTTCATCTAGGATGCTTAAATCATCAGCATAATCCAAGTCCAGGAGACATTTTCCTCCCCATTTGATTCCGTGGTCTCCCATTGCCTTTCCTGTGCTCCTTAAAATAAAGTCTATCAAAATAATCCATATAAAGGGAAATAGAACACAACCCTGCTTAACTCCTGATTTAATACAAAACCAGCTGTTAACCTCATTTCCTACCTTAACCGCAGCAGTGTTATTCTCGTACATAGCACTAATCACTTTAATGTATTTGTCTGGTATACCATACAAGGATAAAACTTTTACTAAAGCTCCTCTATCAACAGAATCGAACGCTTGCTCATAATCTATAAAACTGAGGACCAACGGTGTTTGAAAACTTAGGCGCTTCTCAATTATTAGCCTAAGAGTGAAAATTTGGTCAACACATCCTCTACCTTTCCTAAAACCGCACTGCTCTTCTCTTAAAACTTTGTCTACGGCATCTCTCAGTCTAAAAAGTATCAAATTACTAAGCAATTTGCTACCTACAGAGACCAGACTAATGCCTCGATAATTAGGCCTACCACACTCACTTTTATCACCTTTCTTATAAAGTGGCTTAATTAAGGTTTTCCTAAAATCGTTAGGTATTTCCCCTTTTTCAAAAATCATATTCATAATTTTCAATAACTTATTTCTAACCTCAGAGCCACCATATTTAAGAAACTCATTTACCACCCTATCAGCACCTGGAGCCTTATTATTCTTTAATCCTTTTAGTACTGTTGCTAATTCCTCCTCACAAAACAAATCTTCCTTCACATCCAAGGTATCACAAACTTTTTCATTTTCCTCTATATTTTTTCCTGCAACTCTATCTCGGTTAAGCAAGTTCTTAAAATGTTCGGCCCATCTCGCTTTAGCTTTTTCCTTATCGCTAATTGCCACCCCATTCCTATCTTTAACTGGGACAAGTCCGGATTGACTACTACCTCTCAATTTGTTAACGTGCCAGTACAATATTTTACTATTATGCCGTCTAGCTGCATCTTCTAAATCCTCGGCAATTTTATCCATGGCCTTCACTTCACACATCCTTAGTTCATATTTCAATGCTTTCTCCACTTTCTTTACATTTCTTTTGTTTTCATGCGATCTATCACTCAGATAATTCTTGAAGCATAAATATACCCAATTATACGGACTATGCAGGACCCGATTATTATAAAGCAAATTTCACAAATTCTTTTCTGTCCTACCAACAAAATATTGATTTTTAAAATTTTCTTGTATCTTCCCTGTAATTCTTCACCCCCTGCCCTTTGAGGGTCGCGCCCCACGCTTTGAGAGCCCCTGGTATAGCGCATTTGTTTCAGTGGTAATCTTGAGGGTCACCTAGCCAACTAAAAAAGTCAAAATTTAAAGTAAAACTCCCAAAGATGCTTAAAAAAGGTATTCTTGCCAGTAAATCCATTAATAAATGTACACCGAGTATATTCCCCGCACAAGTGTAAATAGGTCTCGTTAATTTTTAATTGTATACTCAAATTTAAGGCTGGTCTCAGCTAAATGTCACATTTTTCTAATTTTACATATTAAGATATTTTTAGTTATCCTTTTTCTTTGTTAGACTTTTATCAGTTGTGTGTTTTTCTTTATTCCTTCTTTCTTCCGAGTCTTTGTTTTTCATTTTATTTTATCTACAAGATTGATTCGGTGCTTTCATTTTCTTTTGTCGGTAATAGCACCTTGCTGAAAACATGGGGGAAAGTTCTCATGATTTAATTAATTTAATTAGTTAGTTAAAAATTAATTAAAAAAGTAAAAAAAACAGTTCAAAAAAAGTAAGCTGATTGAAACCAAGAGACAGAGAGGAACAAAAATAAAGCTGAAGGTCACGAAAAAATTGATAGTTTCACCAGCCCGCGTTGTACTAATAAAAATGGATGATGCAGTAAAGATTGAAAATCAAAATGACCAGGATACAGGCATTCTATATCTGAATTCTCTATTTTTTTTCAATATCGCAGAAAGTTTGCTAAAATAGGAAGATAAAATTGCTAAAATTAAAATATTGGAAGTCACGGTGGTAATAGTGGGCAAGTTTGGCTCTGAAATGTGGGCGCTCCGAAAAGTTGAGAAGCATTTACTAAACGTTTTCCAGAGGAAAATCAGTATTGGGTGTTTTTTTTTACTCACTGAATATCAAACAATAAGCTGTACTAAAACGTGGCGCGATCTCACTTTTTAGAGCTACAATGAAATAAAGGTTGAAATGGTTAGGGCGCGTTTTACAAGTGAGAGATGGTGGATTGCCAAAGATTGGGTTTTCAGTTTTCCCTATGGGGTCCAACAAGAAACATGTCATCCCCAAATGGAATAGAAAGAGGCCATAAGAAAGTATTTAAAGGGAATTGGAGATCAACAGGATGAGCTAAAGAGTGAAGCTTTAAACGAAATGGTTTGGCATGCGCTGTTGTGTTTGCTTCAGACGGCTTAGTGCTCTAGCGAGTTATTAGTAGTAGTAGCATTAGAAGTAAAGTCACATTATAAAGCTAAATTCAGAGCGAGCGGAATTCAGAGGATGGAAACACAACTCTTATTTGTGATAATTTTTGCTTGTAATGTGGTTGATTTTATAATTATTATTTTTTAATCTGTACCCGGGCATACAACAGAATAAATGAAGTGTGCTGACTGCCCTCTGATCTATTTTAGAAAAGCACTTTAACCTCCAATTTCCAAACAAATGAGCCCCTTTCAAGTTTCTATTATTATCCGTATTGCACAATGGGGCCAGAATAATACGGAACGGACACTTTACTCCTTGTTACGTTAACACTGCAGCATTGCCTCTGATTACAGGCTAGAAATTACGTTTTAATTGTATTTCTATTTAAGTTTGCACTATTTGTTCAAAAACTGCCCTTGAGACTTTTTAAATAAGTTTTCGGATTCAAACTGGCTCTTAATATAAAAGCTTTAAAATCAAAGGAAGGCTTCCCTAGCGTTTCTTACTTAATCACTAGTATCCCTATGTCCCAAAGCCTTTAGCAAGTACTTATTCAAAGTAGAGAGAGGGAGCTTGTTTCTCTTTGGTAACATTTTGAGGAAAAAGAAATTACAAGACATTAATAAAACTAACCTGATCCATCAACTTAATTAAAAGTGGGCTCATTATAAGAAGGTTGCTCCCGAGATAATCAAAACAGCATACGGCAGCTAAATGAGCATAAAAAGAACAAGATCAAACGTAGGACAAATTCATACTTAGGGAAAAATAGGAATAAATGGGAAATTTTCAGCTGAGACCTCTGCTCATTGGCAAAAGAATAAAAACATAGACTGAAGAAACGAAAAATATACTAAAATAAAATTAAACATCAAATAAAAATAAAAATCCTCTAAAATAAAATGCAGTCACCTTAAGTAAACTGTAAAAGAAAACTGAATAAAATCAAGGGCATTGACCTTAAAATCAAACCGTCATTTGACCATTTCTTTTATGTAAGTCCTATTCACCGTTGCCGTTACACCTAAAAAGGTTATCTGACACTTTCATACTTCTGGAATAATTGCAAAAAAACTGTTTGCTAAGGTGTTTTTGATGGAAGGATCCAGAGGACAATGTAGGTTCAATCACAATTTAATCTTTTTAATATATATAAAAATAACTCGTGTATCTACCAATTTTTCTATAGCAATTACTATTGTGAACAAACAATACCTAAAACCAGCAAAAATTAAAATAAATAATGCCATCTAACATCGAGACCACAAATAGGAGTAGGACAGTCGCCCCCTAGACCATGCAAAGCCAAGAAAGCCATCTAAGTGGCAGTGATGCTATGTGCTAACCTCTCTCAAGTTTAAAATCATAGAGTTTTCATTAATTTGCGGAATTGATTGGCCTATATGGGGAATTTGCATAAGAATAAAAGAAGGTTATCGGCTAAAATCGTGAATGAAAGAGGAAAATCTTTTAACGGCAACAAAAGTGCGTATTTACATTTTTTTTCGGGGGGTGGGGCCAGAAAAATTATTTTCAGACAGTCAAGTCTTCGAAAAGGGTTGTTTTTTTTCCGATAAGAGTCCTATTTTTCCAAAGGCTGCAAAGCTTTGTATCTTACATAATTTTGTCTTATAAACATGAGAGGGTTGAAACATTCTGCCCTCCTCTCTGAATAAGCTCGAGCAGATAAATTTGTAACAGTAGTGTTGAATTAATAGAAGAGAGCTACTAAAAACAACTGTATCTAGGGGATTTGAAGAGTTGACTGAAAATTTAAACAATGAAAATGTTTTAAAAAGGATAAGAAGATTTCCCCAGTATCCCTGTGATTATTTTTCATTATCCTACGTTTTCCCTTGTTGTCACTCTTAGCCAGTATGTTCCTAGAACTTATTTACGGCCTGCATGAAACCAATCAGGATTACTGACTGAAAGCCAAAAGACCCAGGGAAAAAGTTTTTAGTGCCCCCTTAGATATAACGTTAGATTTAAAGCTTTTTTCTTTTTTAGGATATAATTGCTTTGGTTGGTGGAGCGATTGGAGCACTCCGCATACCTGAAAAATGGTTTCCAGGGAAATTAGACTACTGGTTCAATTCTCATCATATAATGCACGTCCTAGTTGTTATAGCTGTGATACATATGCATTATGCTGCCAAATTAGACCTTGAATGGCTCTCTAAAACCCAGTGCAAATAAATTCGTTTTTTTTGTTAGTTTTAGGGTTTGCTAGCTTTTATTATTGAAAATCCGGTGAAGATGCTGTAGCTCAATCCTTTAAGAGTTTATAATTATTTGATTAGGCATAATGAATTAAACATAAAAATAAACGAATTAGTACAAATTGGTATTCATTTTATCTGAACTTGTTTTTTAACCTCTTGTGCATTCACCCATGACCTTTGTTGTGATTCATTACCAGGGTCGGATTTAAAGCTTTGATGCTTCTAGGCCCAAGCGGTTCCTCCACTCCGTTTTTGGAAAATTCTCAGGGAAATCCCCTAAAATTCGGAGATAGGAGAAGCACTGAACAGAACGCAACTGATGAGCCAAAAGTAATGAAAGAGACTAAGGAGAAATGAAGACGCCGAGCTCTCAGCTGCCATTCTTGGGAGATATCTGACAGTTTATAAGCGGCTACGGAATTCCTCTCTTGTCTTAAAATCACTTTTCTGTGAATAGGCAGTGTGGCGGCGAGGTGCATCTGGCACTTTGACGATAAATAACACCAGTTCAGTTTTTGATAAGAAAAAAATCACTCGGTGATAATTTATTGCAACCCCTGGCATTGTGAGCCCCTTGTCCCGGGCTTAGTTGGCCTATTAGTAAATCTTGGCCTGTTCATAACTTCTAGTTGATTCCAATTGTCCGTAGTGTTAAGGGTATTTAATATCCTGATTAATTTTTAAGTTGCCCAAAAACAACGAAACGAGCAAGGTTACCAATATTAGTAATTTGTCACCAAATTAGAAGATTCTACTCCCATGGGTGGTTTTGTCAGCTGATTTCACAGATTTTATAATTTTCGGTGATTTTACTTCAAAATACTTATTTTGTACTTATTTCTGAAATAGTTACTCAAACCTTGAGCGTCAGCCATTTTTTTTTTTTTTTGCGCGAACTCTTCATCAACGAGTAGCTGAAATTTATCACTGACATTAATGCGGATATCGATTTTGTTCATTTTCTTTTTGTCAGTTGCTATCTTTATTTTTTGCCATCAGGAAAAAACATATTAGAGGGCGATCTGGTTTCGTGTAATGCTTGAGCCACGCTATACAATACTTTTTGGATAAAATAAAATCGCAAAAATTGCATATTTTTCAAAGATAGGAGCTTCAAACCTCTTCATTGAGGCCCTTCCGATATGTTGAATAGAGTGATAGATTACTGTATTTCTAAATCCCAAGGGCCATATGCATAACAAAAAATATATAAAAACCGAGGAGATCACTAACAAAACAAACTACAAAACGGAAAATACCTAATCTGCAAACCAGATAACTCAATCCTTTAAACTTTTTTTTTTCTTTCTAAACATTTATCTATAAACACACCAACTCGATCTATTGGGGTTGGGTTATTACTTTGTAGAATACCAGGAAGCAACAATCAATCCCATGTAAATATTTTCCCTTGAACCAAAGAGCGCCAGACACTTCCGGAGACAATGGTCCAAATCTTCATCCTCATTTCTACAAAATGGTAAGCACAGGACCCATCATGAAACACTTTCTTTTAAGCAAACGCTTTTTGCCTGCTCTGAATTGGAAGGAAATTTTTCCTAAGTTGAATGCATCGACGTAAAACCATAGCCGGTAAATTAAATTTAAAATAAACTTCCTTTCCAAAGTAGGTTTAGCCTGATTATAATATTTCAATTTTGTAGAATTTAAAGCCAGCTCCTACCAATACTGAATTCCTTGACCCTCTAAGATGAATTGTACCTTACTTTCTAAATCTGTAGGTAAATCATGAGGACCAAGACTTTCTAGTCCCACTCTTTCTAGTAATGACTTAATGGGATGGGATGACTTAGTAATTTCTAGTAATGGGATGGCCACGACGTTCTCAAACAATTTTTCAACATCTGATCATATGTCGTTCTTATTCTTAAGTATCTTTGTTTCTCGTAAGTAACTTCAACCAAAATTCACGCATGAAAATAGACCTACGTAGCTTTGAAGAAAATGTGCCCATATCACCTTTTAGAATCTGTGAATGAGTTGTCTGATGTAGCCCAAACACTTTTTTTTACAATATTGTTGCTGGATAGACTCCAACTGCTGAGCCCCTTCCCCACCCCAAATCTCTGCTCCATATTCTACCACTTATAAAACTTTTGTATTAAATATTCTTTTATGCATTGGCAGGTTTTTAATTCCCATTATCGTGAGGTTTTAAAAAATACAAACATTGTCACTTTGCCTCTGTTAATTATTTCATCAACATAACTCTTTAAACTTCCATTTTCTGATAAAGCAAATCCCAAATATTTATGATTTTATTTACATTCAGTTCCTTATAGTTAAATTTAAATCTATAATTTTCTTCACCATTTACTTTCCTTTTTTTTAAATACCAAATTCACTCTTTTCAACACCCAGTCTTTTTTTTAAATCTCTGAACATTCCTCTGTGAAATTCAGAAGCGTCTGCAGATTTAGTGGTGTACTAGCCACCAAAGTAATATCATCTGTAAATAACAAAAGTGATTGTTTTCAACTTCCTAGAGTAACTATCGGAACCCATCTATTCTATAAGAAACTAAAAACATCATTTCTACAAATATTAAATAATATAGGAGAAAGAGTGCTGTCCTGTTTTACTCCCAGTTTAGTATTAAAGAGCCTAGAAACACTATTGCAAACTAGTCTGATTTTATTTACGCAAATATACATACTCACTATCGACTCACAAATAAATGGGGGAGGCCTATTCTAAACAGGGCTTCTTTCATTAACTCTTTGTTGACACTGTCAAACGCCTAATGGATGTCCAGAAATCTTGTATAAAGACAAGTTTTTCCCTTCCCATATTCATCTATTAATGCCTTCAAAAAATACTCTATCTGTCGTCTCATACCGTGTCCTGAAACCTTCTTGTTCCCCATATATGATATTATTTTTATTTAACCAATTAGATAGCATAGTATCTAATATTTTCTCCATTACCTTACTTAAGGAGGAACTAGCGTTAATAAACGCCAATCCGCGTGTGCCTTCGGGTTTCCTTTCTTAAACAGCGGTATACAAAATGGTCTCTTCCAATTAGCCTACTTGGCCATTGTCCTGAAGTTAAGACGTTATTACAAGGTAAAACTATTATCGGCATAAAAGTTGAAAAAATATCTTAAATAAACTTATTAGTGCACCATCGACACCTGTAGCAGAACCTCCTTTTAAACTCTTAAATGACAACTTGATCTCATCATTACTCACTTCCCCTACTAACTCATAATCATGTTCCCTCATAGGATAAACAACCATATGTGTGCTATCTCTTGTATTTCTGCACAATCACCTTCCAAACTTTCCAGGTAATCAGACCATGAATCTGCTAATCAGGCCAGAGAAATATACCTAATCGATAAGAAAATACGAATAAAAAAAAACCAAAAGTGAAAAAGTTTCTAAACTGCCCAAAAATACTTTTGGCAACCCTGGCAAATGAAAAAAGCGCTCCTTATCTCTGAGACAAAACTGTTATCCATTGAAACTTGCTTTATTTCTGGCATTATTCCACATTCAGTATTGACCAAAGTTGAGAACCGTCTCGAGATCTAAAAAGCTCTACTTGTAAGTTTGTTTCAGTATGCTCTTATTCTGTTATATTTCTCTTCTATGCTCTATACCGTTTAATTTAATTAGGATGATGGCAAAAAAATGGCGACGAAACAAGGGCGATAATGGGATGACCGAGCAGGCTTAGGATTCGACCAATCAAGAATTGGATTTCAGCAAATAATTTTTTAGACCTAACTACCTTTCTATTTATAATCCAATAGGATTGAGAATCTAATGAAGGGTAAAAAATTTGGTAAATTTTTCGCAGTTTATATTGTTTACTTACGAATAAAGTAAACATACCACTCGATGCCTTTTTGATGCTCTTTCCAAATATAATAATCATTTTTGTCGGAAATGAATTTTTACAGCCACCCCTGTATATACCAATTCAGGGTATATATTTGCACATCAGGGGGAAGGGGGTGGTTTGTAAATTTTATTTCTGATGTAATTGAGAGGTAAGTTTAAACTTTACCCAACCCCCCTAATGTGCAAATATATACCCTGAATTGGTATATACAGGGGTGGGGGTAAAAATTCATTTCCGACAAAAATGATTATTATATTTGGAAAGAGCATCAAAAAGGCATCGAGTGGTATGTTTACTTCATTCGTAAGTCAATAATATGAACTGTGAAAAATTTACCCAAAGTTTTAATTAAGACAATGAAAAAATGACAAGAATGAAAATTGTTTTCAATGTTTTAGTCAAATTTTTACACAGTGAAGGAGAAACAATTCTTACTTCCTAATATGCAGAATAATTGTAGTTAACACATTTTTACTGTACCATAAACCCCTCTAATGTCCATAAATATAGCCAAAATAATATAATCTCCATGTGTTTTTTCATTTCTTGATTTCGTCATTGTTAGTTTAATTTATGACTACATGGACTGGAACAAGAGTGACGCATGGCAAAATGGATGGGAAGTATATAATTTAGGCTACTTATTTGCACAATGGGGAGGGGTGGGGTGATAAAGTGTTTTAGAATTTCAGTTAAAATGTGTTAATTACAATTATTCGTAATATTATGAAGTAAGAATTGATTTCTTGACATGTTTCCTTCTCAAAAGCCTCAGTTCTAGGCTTATACCTACATTTCATTCTAACTAAGGATTGAAGGTTAGTGTTTTTAATTTGCTTTTCATTTATTTATTTCTCTGAGAAAGGACCACTTCGTTGAATCTTGTGACGAAAGAAAAACCAGTTGGGATATTAAAATATCGTGAACTTAAGTTTAAACGATAAAATAGAAAACGAAAGACAGTGAAAGAAAACGAGGAAATCTACAGCCATTGCAAAAAAATAAAAATAAATGTAATTATTACGGCCAGAACCTCTGCTCAGCCGTCCTCAGTGCAGAACGAAGACTTAAAAGTATATAAAAGTCAACGGGACGCAATAAAAAGACCAATCTTAAAAAATGAAATAAAAGAGAAGCCCTTTCTGATGTAACAGCAAAAAAGCAAATAAACATAAATAAAAGAGAAGGAGCCCTTTCTGAAGCAGCAGCGAAAAGGTAAATAAATAAAAATTGGATGTTTAATTGGAGATCTGAATTTTCAATTGACAATTTATATGTATAAAACTCCTGAATTTCAATATTTTACAGATTTGATATTATTGAAATCTCCATTAGGCTGGGAAATATGCGACATGAACCAATTTTCAGAAATAACGTGCAACAGGCAACACGTGCCAAGAGTGGCAGAATTGTACTAAGCGCTGTAGGAACTGACTGAACTGTGCGGGACACTTAGTGCTGCACGATGTGCACCACGTGCTGGGAAGTAAATGACCCCTCGGACACATGAGGATGGGAAAATACGAATCTGAACTAATAAGATCATTGCAATAGGGGTTAAGACAAGAAACCCTTGTATCATAGGCAGCGCAATAGCGCTGCCTAAGTAAAGAACGATGTTGGCCCAATGTATTATTATTATTTTTTTTATGGTCTTAGACCAGGGTACTTCGTATCGAAGGAGTTGTCGCAGAAACTTCGAGAAGGACTCATTCGATTGGAAATTGGAGGGGCTAGTCCCCTTTTTAATAATCGAAAGTGATCCTCCACCTTATCCCCCAAAGACCTCCACCTTTTCCCCAAACACATCCAATCAAAATTTTGAGATAACCATTTTGTTCAACGTAGTTGGAAGTTCTGAAAATTAGGTCTTTGATGATGAAGACTTTGAGGATAAGGTTTTTATAGAAAGTGTGGCCGTAGAAACTTCAAAAGGGGCTCATTCGATTGGAAATTGAAATGGCCAATGCCTTTTTAATAGTCGAAAGCGATTGGAAGGCAACTAACACCCTTTCCACGCCCCCCATTTATCCAAACATCCAATAAAAATTTTGAAATAGCCATTTTGTTCAACGTAGTTGAAATTTCAGGAAATTAGGTATTTGAGGATGATAACCCCCTCAGAGCCCTCAGGGCAAGGGTTACAAGTTATACCCTGGCAGCATATAAGGTTTTTATTGAAAGCTTTGTCGTAGAAACTTGAAAAAAGGCGCATTCGACTGGAAATTCAAAGGGCTAGTGCCCTTTTTAATAGTTGAAAGTGATTGGAGGGCAACTAACCCCCCTCTCACGCCCACCTTTTCCCCCAACACATACAATCAAAATTTTTAGATTGCCACTTTGTTCAACGTAGTTGAGAATTTTGGAAATTAGGTCTTTAAGGATGACACCCCCCCCCCCCACAACCCTCAGGGCAAAGGCTGTAAGTTATGCCCTGGGGGCATATAAGGTTTTTATAGAAAGTGTTGTCATTGAAACTTCAAAAAGGGCTCATTCTATTGGAAATTGAAATGGCTAGTGGCCTTTTTAATAGTCGAAACTAATTGGAGGGCAACTAACCCCCCTCTCACGCCCACCATTTTCCCAAACACATACAATCAAAACTTTGAGATAGTCATTTTTTTTCAACATAATTGAAAGTTCCGAAAATTTTGTCTTTGAGGATGACAACTCCCCACAGCCCTCAGGGTAAGGGTTGTAAGTTATGCCTTGGGGACATATGAGGTTTTATAGAAAGCGTTGTCGTAAAACTTCAAAAAGGGCTCATTCGACTGAAAATTGAAATGGCTAGTGCACTTTTTAATAGTTGGCAGTATTTGGAGGGCAACTAACCCCCCTCTCACGCGCACTATTTCCCCAAACACATCCAATCAAAATTTTGAGATATTCATTTTGTTTAACGTAGTTAAAAGTTCTGGAAATTTGGTCTTTTAGGATGACAACCCCCTCAGAGTCCTCAGGGCAAGGGTTGTAAGTTGTACCCTGGGGGCATATAAGGATTTTGTAGAAAGCGTGGTCTTAGAAACTTCAAAAAGGGCTCATTTGATTGGAAATTGAAAGTGAATGGAGAGCAACTAATCCCCCTCTCACGCCCACCGTTTCCCCAAACACATCCAATTAAAATTTTGAGGTAGCCATTTTGTTCAACTTAGTTGAAAATTCTGGAAATTATGATTTTGAGGATGAAAAACCCCCCAAACCCCTCAGGGCAGGGGTTGTAAGCTATTCCCTGGGGGTATAAGAGGTTTTCATGGAAAGCGTTTTCGTAGAGACTTCAAAAAGGGCTCATTAGATTGGAAATTTAAAAGGCTAGTGCCCTTTTTAATAGGTGAAAGTTATTGGAGGGCAACTAGCCCCCCTCTCAAGCTCACCCTTTCCCCAAACACATGCAATCAAAATTTTGAGATAGCCATTTTGTTCAACGTAGATTAAAGTTCTGGAAATTAAGTCTTTGAGGATGACACTCCCCCCCCCCAGAATCCTTAGGGCTAAGGTTGTAAGTTATGCCCTCAGGGCATATGTGGTTCTTATGGAAGGAATGCTCGTATAAACTTCAGAGAGGGCTCATTTGATTGGAAATTGAAAGTTCTAGTTCACCTTTTAAGCGTCAAAAGATATTGGAGGGTAAATTCAATTTGAAATTAAAAGGGCTAGTGCCCTTTTAATAGGCTAATCGAAACTGATTGGAGGGCAACTGACCTTCCTTTCACACCAACCATTACCTCAAACACATCCAAGCAAAATTTTGAGATAGCCGTTTTTTAACGTAGTTTAAAGTTCTGAATATTATGTCTTTGAGGAGGATCAACTCTCCCCCCCCCATCCCACACCCATCAGGGCAAGGGTTGTAAGTTATGCCCTGGGGGCATATAATGTTTTTACAGGGCGTTGTAATAGAAACTTCGAAGGGCTAGTGTCCTTTTTAATAGTCAAAAGTGATTGGAGGAAAACTGACTCCACGCCCACCATTTCCCCAAAAATATCTTATAAAAATTTTGAGATAGACATTTTGTTCAACGTAGTTGAAAAGTCTGGAAATTATATCTTTGAGGATGATACTTCCCCCACAGCCCTCAGCGCAAGGGCTGTTAGTTATATAAGGTTTTATGGAAAGCATTGTCGTAGAAACTTCAAAAACGGCTCATTTGATTGGAAATTGAAAGGGCTAGTGCCCTTTTTAATAGTCGAAAGTGAATGGAGAACAAGTAACCCCCCTCTACCGCCCATCATTTCCCCAAACACATTCAATTGAAATTTTGAGATAGCCATTTTGTTCAAATTAGTTGAATGTTCTGGAAATTATGATTATGAGGATGACAAACCCCCCAAACCCCTCAGGGCAAGGGTTGTAAGTTAAGCCCTGGGGTCATATAAGGTATTTATAGAAAGCGTTTTCGTAGAAACTTCAAAAAGGGCTCATTCGATTGGAAATTTAAAGGGCTAGTGCCCTTTTTAATAGTCGAAAATGATTGGGGGGCAACTAGCCCCCCTCTCAAGCTCACCATTTCCCCACACACATCCAATCAAAGTATTGAGATAGCCATTTTGTTCAACGTAGATGACAGTTCTGGAAATTAGGTGTTTGAGGATGACACTCCCCCCAAAGCTCTTAGGGCTCAGGTTGTAAGTTATGCCCCGGGGGCATATAAGGTTTTTTTTATAGAAAATGTCGTCATAGAAACTTCAAAAAAGTTCAATCAATTTGAAATTGAAAGGGCTAATGCATTTTTAAAAGGCTAGTTGAAACTGATTGGAGGGCAACTAACCCCCCTCTCACACCCACCATTTCCCCACACACATCCAAACAAAATTTTGAGATAGCAATTTTTTTTTCAACGTAGTTTAAAGTTCTGGATATTATGTTTTTGAGGATGATCAAGCCCCCCCCCCCCCCCCCGCGCCGGGGGCAGGGGTTGTAAGTTATGCCCTGGGGGCATATAAGGTTTTATAGAGCGTTGTAATAGAAACTTCGAAAACTTCGAAGGGCTGGTGCCCTTTTTAATAGTCAAAAGTGATTGGAGAAAAACTAACACCCCTCCCACGCCCACCATTTCCCCATAAAAATCCAATAAAAATTATTGCCATTAGTATTGAATGTAATTAAAAAACTAGGAAAAAACTAAATAGCCTACTTTGCTTGCCTTTGCAGTTCTGATCAGCTCTGGAGTTTCTGGTTTTCCAAAGACTCCTAGTGTTTTCCCCCCCAGAAACTCCAGGTTCCTGGTTTTCCAGATACTTCAGGTTTCTGGTTTTCCAGAAACTTCAGGTTTCTGGTTTTCTAAAAACTTCAGGTTTCTGGTTTTCCAGAAACTATAGGTTACTGGTATTCCAGAAACTCCAGGTTTTTGACTTTCCAGAAACTCCAGTTTCTAGTCTTTGGGCTTCTTGACTGCGTTTCAGGGCTTCTCATCCCAGTTTTCTGGGTTTGCAACTTCGCATTCGACATGGATAAAGTCGGATATCGTTTCTGAGAGCAATTGGTATCCTCAGTGGCGTTCGATCTAACTTTAATAAAGAAAACAGACATTCTGCCGAAGCTCTGGCTCAGGGTAATATTATTCGGCTTTTCACGGATATAGACAAATCTGTTTAAGCAGGATCCTTAATATCATCTTTTAGTGTGGACACTAAGTTCAAGAACTTCAAAATTGTCGTTTCCCATTTAGTTAGCCCTATCTTGAATAGCAATGTCCGCCTTAAAGTCGTCAGTGTACATTGATCCACTGAACCAGTCCCTGAATCAGAGGCAACGCTATAGCGTTGCCTATAGTAAAGGCCACACGGCTCCAATGTTTTATTTTTTTCCCAGAGGCACTTCATATGGAAGAGGTCGTCGTATAAACTTCAAAGGGGGCTCATTTGATTGGAAATAGAGAGTTAGGAAATAGAGGAAATAGCAACTAACACCCCATCCACTTCTATCATCTCTCCATACCTATCCAATCAAAATTTTGAGATAGCCATTTTGTTCAACATAGTTGAAAGTTCTGTAAATTATATCTTTGAGCAGGACACTCCCCTCACAGTCTTCAGGGCTAGGGTTATAAGTTATGCCCTGGTGGCATATATGGTTCTTATGGATGGAATGTTCATATAAACTTCAGAGAGGGCTGAAATGATTGGAAATTGAAAGTTCTAGTTCTTTTTTTAAGCGTCAAAAGATATCGGAGGGTAACCAGCCCCCCCCCACTCCCTTTTTTTCCAAATGCATCCGATAAAAATTTTAAGGAATCTATTTTGCTAAGAATAGTTCAAAGATCATATAACAAAACTCCGGCGTCGACAAAACCCCCCAGGACCCATGGCAGGCGTTGTAAGTTATGCCCTGGGGGCATATATGGTTCTTATGGAGGGTATACTCAAATATACTGCAAAGAGGGCTGATTTGATTGGAAATTGAAAGTTCTAGATCACTTTTTAAGAGTCAAAAGAGACTGGAGGGGACCTAGCCCCCCTCCACGATCTTTTTCCTCAAACCCATCCGAGATAGAAAGAGCTTTGAGATTGCCATTTTCTTAGAAATAGTTCAAAGGCCATATGGCGAAAACTCCGGGGTCGACACAGTCACCAAGGGCCCGAGGGCAGGCGTTGTAAGTTATGCCGTGGGGGAATATATGGTTCTTATGGAAGGGATGCTCGTAAAAACTTCAAACAGGGCTCATTTGATTGGATATTGAAAGTTGTAATTCAGTTTTTGAGAGTCAAAAGAGATTGCAGGGCAACTAGCCCCCCTCCCATGCCCCTTTTTTAACCAAATGCATCCGATATAAA